>JAANSM010001673.1:0-17559 GCA_036850725.1 Orchesella villosa
TGTCCCTACATCTGTATAAGTGAAATGCAAAACCATTTCTTATTTCGTTAGTACGCGTTGGAATAGATATAATATGGTACATTTTGTCCCGAAGTATATGTGCAGTGCATTTCATTTTTACAGCCACGTACCTCACTATGTGTTTGGTGCGCAATTGCGAGTCTGAGATGCGAGATGACATGTCCAAGCATAAGCAGAAAGTTAGTAATACTAGGAATGACGGCAGTATTTACAACTGTGAGATTGGAATAAGATATTTTTAAAACTTAAGTTTCAGTTTTAAGTATTGCGTGTGTTAACATAGCTGCCTTACTCCTCAGTAAACATTCTTATTTTTTAACACAAACTCAAGTTAACATTTTGATGCAATATTACTTTGCAATTACACTATCACTGGGTGTTAAATGATTTATAACACTGAACCTTACACATCAAAAGAGAGACTTCTACCTTATTGTTCTTTGTTGTCATTCACGTGCGGATTTTGATTGATGCATATTTGGCTTGATAATTTTGGAGAATACATTTTTAAAAACAAATGATACTTTATATCGTGAACTTACTGTACTAAAAGCAATAAAAACACAAAATCACAAAAAAGCAGACAGCATAATTGCAACTACCAAAAATAGGCTAATTCATTCATCATCATACCCATACCCATGCCTTATTTTTATATGCTAAGGTGCGTTACCTGAAGTGCATATCATCTTGACTCTTCTTGACCAATATCTAATTTTAGGTTAATCACATCAAAAGTGCTAAAAGCAGTTGGATTCATTCTGACCAATCTGACCTGACGAGAAGTTCCTACTTGTATACATAATATATTTTTTCAATGATTGATTATATGTTGATCAAGAAATATTAAAGTGCTCATATAACACAAAGTTTTGTATCACATGTGTACACAGATTCGCACAACATAGAATCAACATTTCATAAGCATATACCTAAATACACATTTTGCGATTCACATCATGTGAGTCAACCTGCAACATACTATTTTCGTCAAAATTTAGTTGTAAATGATGTACATGTAGAATACATTTTAAATGGATTTAGATGTTTTTGTATAATAGGCATACGACAGCATTTCAAAATATCACTTTCAATCATGTTTTACTGCAACATATGAGAAATACATAGAACACTGTCTTAAATCTTAGAAGACACGTGAAACATAGTTTAGTTTCAAATGCAATCACAAACTTCATATCTGAGATTTTATCATATCCACTACCATCATTGGGTCACACTACTTTTAATACTAATATTGCTAGTTCACGGTGAAAGTGGAGAAAGTACCGACTCTGAAGATGCATCGCTGGGGCACTGTGATAATAAATCCTGCTCGAAAAAATCAAGAAGGCAAGTTACTCTCTACGGAATTAAATTGGAATGACAGCTTTAAAATGAAGATGAAAAGAAAGCTTTTACTTTATTAAATTGCATTGCAGGTACCTATTGTACAATGTAAATCCAGGCGAAGGATTTAATTTACGCAGAGACATATACATACGTGTCGCACCTTTAGTAAAATCATTAAATGAGCATGACAAGTCTAACGAGTGGGTTCTTGTAAGTCATTTTCTCTTGAAGCCTCTCATTACACGTGTTCGTTTCTTTGGTTGACAGTTGATATGTCGTTTTAAGGTTCTCCCTCCGTGGGGTGCCCTTCCACATTGGAGAAGAACAAATCCGGATGTATTCTTCCCGTGGAAAACTTTCTTTCAACTTGATAAGATTCGCGAATACGTTCCAGCTATGGAAATCAAAGAATTTATGGATGGTACACTAAAGCATTTGAAAACTACAGTAACAGTAGCTTGAGCTTATCATTTCATCAGATACGACAGAATTGGAGACCACGCGTATCTGATGTCAAACTATATGCTTCGAACTAATTCATTTACGTTTTAGAATCTGGGTATGACAACCCACTAGATATAGTCTTCCAACTTCAGCACTACCCTTTTGAAGAGGATGGAGATTGGTCTGACAAAATTGAAAGTGGTGTCACATGTGACTTTGACCTGGCTTACAAAAAGTAAATTTCAATACTCTACAAAAGTTGAAAGTACAAAAACGCTTATAAAAATATGAATTATTTTGGAATGTCTTGAAGGAATCCAGGAACTAAACTTTACACTGGGCAGTTTTGGAACCAACCTATCCAAGCTAAGGCAGCTAAATGCATGGCGTTCCGTGGTCAGTCATCTGCCCTACGAAAATTTATTATCGAGAATGGGTACAAGTATGTGGGCAACAATTTTACTTCCAAAATCATAATATTCATAATTAACATGCACACACTGAAAATAATTGTTACTTATACTGATTTTGGATTTTTATGTTTAATTTTCTTCTTACATGATGCATTAAAGGTCAGTTATGTTCGACCGCGCCGAAGTAATTCTGTGGGACAGTTATGGTGATATAAATTTCTGGACAGCTCGCGAGAGTCTCGTTTTTTCAACACGTCTTCATCAGTTAGCATTGGAGTTCTTGAAACGAAACGGCCTGACGCCCAGCATTAACATTTCTTTCGTAGGGGATACCAGAACTGGGAGCAACGTCAGCAGTACAAACTTGTCTATAAGAAGGGAATACCTTGGAACTCATCTTCGTCGTGCTGATTTTATGTTAGGACGATTAGCTTCAGAAATACCTAGTGTTCCATCAACAGCTAGACAAATTATTCACAAGCTCAAACAACTAGGTCTAGCCAATGTCTTCATTGCCACAGATGCTGCTAAAATGGGTATTCAGTTCTTTAATTTTTGCATAATCTTATGCACCTCTATAGATAAAATAATTATGATGTTCTGAAATATTCTTTGTTGCAGAAGTGATAGAATTGAAAAATCAAATTCAGGGTGAGATGCCTGGTACGACAGTATATTTCTTCCGAAACGAAAAAATATCTGATGGTGAATGTGCAATACTAGATCAAATCATTTGCTCGTTTTCAAAACATTTTATCGGAACACGAGATTCTACATTTACTCTGAGAATATTTGAAGAGAGAGAAATATTAGGATTCTCATCAGATGCCAATTTTAATTATCTCTGCCCGGACCAAAATGAAATGAACTGTGAGAGAGCGACCCAATGGAGGAAGACGTAGTATAACCACATTAACCTATCAACCCAGGATGTAAACCATAAATGAAATATTTTAAACGACACTTGGAATACAAATTGCATAACAATATTTACTTTAACTACAACAAATATCCCTAGTCTCAGCACAAAGCAGTGCCACAAACTAAGTTTGTATTTATTTACAACCGTAAATAGTAATAATTATTAGTAATAATTTTATAACATGTAACCCTACATACACAATACACATGTACTCAAATCAACTAAACTCACACCACAAGTATTTCAACAATAACAAAGTACACCTAATACATACATCATATCATTTAGCTGTGTAATAAATGCTCTAAAACATTGGATTGGAATCTTCTGAATTACATAGATTTTTTAAAAGGTATGTACGAAGAAGCAATGATTGATTTATAGCAAATATATCATACATCCGATGCAAAAGTCATAAAAATAAAGTCAACGTACATCTACAATGTCACTGTTATACTCTATGGAGCAATCTGAATTCCACTTCACTCATCGTCATCTTGCGACTTAGACTTCTTCTTTTTCTTCTTTTTCTTTTCTCCCGACGGTTCTTCTTCCTCTACATCCATTTCCGCAGGAGCAGATTCTTCTTCTGCGCTGACAGACTTTTTCTTCTTCTTTTTAGGTTTTTCCTCCGGCTCAGGAGATAACTCAATCTACGAAAAGAAATAAACACAAATTAGCATACACTATACAGCACATTACGAGAGCACTTGCACCTCGTAATTAGTAACACAGAACGATAGACGTACCTTCCGCTTTTGAGCTTCTGGGCCTGCAGATGGGATGACAAAGTCTCCAGGCTCTTTTTTTATCGGGGTGGCTACCGAAATTTTTGCCACTGATGAGGATAAGTAGTCCTCTGGCGTCTTTTCATTAGGTTTCCCATATTTATCCAAAAGCCCTTGTTTTATCATTTCTTTTCTGATGGTTGCCTGTTTAGTGAAAAATAAAATGAAAACTGAAAATAAAGATAATAAATACCTACTACAGAAATGTATTTTTACCTAAACTAACAAAGATTTCCTATATAGAAAAGATTTTTCCGACGCATGCGTGCAGTTAGTTGGATAACTTAAACTTAAATAATTTATATTAGGTAATATGTTAGTGTAATAGTGTTCGGGTACTAAATCTACAGTGACAATAGAATGAAAAAATACAGTTGAATGCAGGATGCATGCTGCATTCCACATTCAAAGCCAGTTTAGTAATGTAGTCCCAAAATAGGGACATAAAATGTAGGAGTGTGTTGGTACCTTAGGACCAAGACCCCAACGTCGGGGGTATAAATCACGCTCCATTATCACACGCTTTAACTTGGCAACACACCCGTGGTCACACATAGACATAGTCGATGTGGTCATCAATGCAATAGCTAAACAAATAAATGTGTGTTATAATCAACAAACAATAATAATTACACAAACAAAAAGGATCACATGTGGAATGTGATAAGAAAAACCTACCTAGTGCGACTGCTTCTCCTTTAGTAGTTACAATAACGATTTCCTGATTGAGCTCAATTCCATCTTCGAACCTCAAAACACCAGGTAACATTACCTTCGCGCCGTAACAAATAGCATTAACCTAATGAACAAAGAGAACGACATCAATAAAACTATTCAATTCAATAAAAAATAAACTATCAAGTAAAACTGTGAAGAGTTATTGCATACACTGCTGTCTTTAACAATGATACGCTTGTGAGCCACTAAAAGACCCTCCAAGGGATGAATGACACGGCGTAAGAAAGTCTCATCTTTATGATTATCATAGAGCCACTGAGCATCCAACACATCATGCATTGTTACTAAACTGTCTCTTTCTCCTTGAATTCCTGTAACGAGCCACACACAAAAAATGGTTAAATCTAAATAAATCATGAAGATAAAGTGAGCAGCGCAAAAAAGCACAGAACAAAACATGATCTTTCATTACCAGATCTTACGCGTCGAAGTTCTATCATAACGCCACCAACACCCAAAACTAGACCAAGATGAACACAATGAGTTCGGACATACGTCCCTGCTTCACAACTAACCCAGTAGGCACCTTGAAATAAAAACTTTGATGTTATATGACTATCTTTAAGTATCTAAGCAAGTGCATCAATTAAGTAAATAAAATACATAAAATTAAACCTACCCATGTTTCTTTCTTCATCATAATCGTACAACTTCACTTGATATATGCTTCTAACACGGAGTTGTCTCTTTACTGCGGAAATCAAAGGAGGGCGTTGGAACAAAGCCCCCGAAAGCTTTTCCAATGCTTGTACAATTTTAACCTTGCTTTCTACAGCCGAATGAAGTTTGAATACAGCAACGTACTCTTTTCCGGCACCTTGTTGAGACTTCACCAATCTCGTAGCTCGCTCCACGCATACAATCAGACATCCTAATAAAAATTAAATCACCAAATATACAAATATGAATGCAGATAATATCAGTGATTGGAAACCCGATGCGATCTGAAGCTACATGTAAATATTAAATTCGAACTTCCGGAACTTAATAAATACCCACCTGTTGTTTTTGGATCTAGAGTCCCTGAATGTCCAGTCTTGTCAACTCTTAGGATACGCTTTATCCAAGCTACTACTTCGTGCGAGCTTGGATTAGAAGGTTTATCCAGATTAATATATCCCGACCTGACATACTCCTTGATGTCACGTCGTAATGGAGAAGATCCGAAAGGAAGTGGGGTGAAGTGATTTGATTTAACGTGAAGTTTATGAAAATTCTAAAATCAAACCAAAAACACTCAGTACTCAGACAATTCAATCTTTCTCATTTCTCCAGTCAAGTCAACTGTCACCGTTAAACGCATAAATTGAGAGTTCGACTACCTTCAGCAATAGCGGCCAATCCGAAGCATTCAGTTTTGATGGAGCATTTGATGACGCCAATGCAAAGTCTGTACTATGTTGTATTTCAGCGAGAGAAGCGGATCCATTATTGTCAGGCTCGTCCGAGTCCATATACTTGTTTTTCTTCTTCTTCTTTTTCTTTCCTTCGCTCTGGAGTCCTAAGACATTTGCTTCTGAAATTGGAAATAGCGATAGACAGTTAATTTATGCAATGGTCATTCATAAATTAATTAGTGATTAGAACAAGTGTCGTCATAAGTAGTCGGTGGTCAGTTGTCAGTATCAATCACAATCTAACTACCAAAGATAAAATAGCTTACCATTAAGTTCCATCGTTTAATTCAACCGGAGTCAGAAGTGATTTTTAACGATATTATGTATGAAACACACACAATCACTATCCAGTCTAATCAACGGACTCGACAAATAAGAAACAGTTCCACTTTCGATGTCCTGTATACAGTATAATTTGATTATGTTTTAATGAAACGTTAACGCCAGTCTGAATGCGATACCTAAACCATTAATTTAACTGCTGTACAAATAGTTGATACTGTCGTCAACCTCATTTAGAAGTTGATCATTCTTGTTTTTATCCCTACAAATACGAAGGTTTTGCCTATGAGCAAACAGTGCATAAAAAGTTGTTTAGCATGTGCTTCAAGACAAGGCAAATGCATGCAAGCTCCTTGTGAATGAGTGAAGCTCCTACTCAAGGCACACACGCGGGTGAATATTTGGATTTAGTGACATGGTACAATTTTGTCTAAATGGGGTAGCCGGTAGGATCTCTTAGGTACATTTTCCTTCCATGTGATATCCATGAGCTCACACGCGGCGATGGGGAACAGTACATGCTTTTAGTTGAAGAAAAATGCACCTTTATCACTTACAGACGCTGGATTCTCATTCTCGCAGGCACACTATTAAAACGGACGTCGAGTTAGTTGCTGGCTGGAACAGGGACGCGTTACTTGTGTTAGCTAACTGGTTTAGCAAACAAGTGTGGTTCCGTTCTATTCTTACCCCTCGCCTCGTCGGCTAAATATATAATTCGTTTTTTTGTAGTTAATTTTCAATTGTTAATATTTTGCAATTCGTTTTCGTTGTTTACCTTCGACATCCGAAATTTGAAAATGTATTGAGAACTAAACTGAATCGACCTGATTGTCAATTTTTGAAAAACGTTGTTTCCCTACACCCTACGCTGTACGCAGGTCGTTATTTATAGTCATAAGTCAAATAGTTGATGCAGTCACAGTCAACAGTCAGATCTTTCGACACCCCACCTGTGACCTGCGTGTGGGTTTCATATATTTAAAGTTAAAGATGGCAGGTAAATCTAAGGCTGTATCCAAAAAGTCTTCTGCTTCAACTTCCAAAGGGGATGGTCAAGATGACGATGCTCCACTGGTAAAGAAGAAACAGGAAGTGGAAGATTTTGATGGCTTTAATGCGCGCATTGGAGAACAACGAAAGTCTGTATGTCATTTGCCATTTACTAATTCTTAACAGTATTGAAAACTTCAATCAAATGCAACATTCATTGGAGTTGGATGTGAATATATGATGTAGGAAGTAATAATGGAGTTTTACTATCATGTTTTCAGACAGGATCGCCCCTTGATTTTAAATTTGATAAATCCCGATGCAAGATGATAACTAAAATTGAAAATTTGCCAGCTACTCACAACGGAGTTGTATACTGGATGTCAAGAGATCAGCGAGTTCAAGGTTTGTTTCACGTACTTTGGTTGTTACTACTGTTTAAAACTCAAAGTTGAAAGAAAATTTGATAAATCCCGATGCAAGATGATAACTAAAATTGAAAATTTGCCAGCTACTCACAACGGAGTTGTATACTGGATGTCAAGAGATCAGCGAGTTCAAGGTTTGTTTTACGTACTTTGGTTGTTACTACTGTTTAAAGCTCAAAGTTGAAAGGTAGATCCACATTTTTTTGGGGATAAGATCAGTTTATTCATCCTTCTAAAAGCACTGGCTATTTATTATTATTAAGCAGTCAGTTGTCGAACGAAGGTATATAAAATTCAGCTTTGGGATGTGGTAGCACGACTACTTATGGTTTGTTGCCTCAATCTTAGCTAGAGACATATCAGTACTTTATCAGACAGATACAACATTGAACCTACTTTCAACTTTAGACTTTTGGAAATAACTTTTTGTGAATTGTATATTGAATTTGATGTTACCTTTTACAGATAACTGGGCCTTGATTTATGCGCAACGACTTGCTTTAAAGGAAAAGGTCCCATTGCTAGTGTGTTTTTGCCTAGTTCCGAAATTTCTTCAGGCCACTCTTCGGCAGTACGCATTTATGCTGAAAGGTGAAGATTGAACATTGTATTCTTTTTTCCATATAACTCTTTGTATTCAGTAAATGTAGCGAAATTCATAATTTTTTTTACCCAGGCTTGAAATCCGTCCAGGCAGAACTACACGATTTAAACATACCATTCTCCTTATTACTTGGTGAAGCGAAAACGGTTCTTCCTGATTTCGTCAAGAAGTACGAAATCGGAGGTGTCGTCACAGATTTTTCACCTTTACGAACTCCCAGATCGTGGGTAGATGAAGTGGCGAAGAAGTTACCGGAAGATGTTCCACTCTGTCAGGTTAGTCAAGCTTTAATGTTAGCTTTTTAGTACATCATGTACTTTTAAATAACTAAGTAATGTAACTAGCATTCAATCATCACATCTACCTAATTGAATACTCGGAATTACGTATTATTCTGCTGTGTTTGAATCGCAGGTTGATGCTCACAATATTGTTCCTGTTTGGGTCACATCCGACAAGTTAGAGTATGCTGCAAGAACCATTCGCCCAAAAATACACAAACATCTAAGCACATATCTAACTGAGTTTCCAGATGTAATTTCACACCCTCACAAAAGCAGTTCTAAATTCGAAAATCCATTCAAGAATTGGGACGAATTGATGGCTTTTCTCAAAATTGATAGGACAGTAGGTGAAGTAGATTGGGCGAAACCAGGAACCGAGGAGGCATTCAAGACGCTTAAAACGTTTGTCGATACAAAACTGCGCCTCTTTGATGAGAAACGGAACGATCCTAATGTTGACGCTTTAAGCAACTTATCCCCCTGGTTCCATTTCGGACAGATCTCCGTTGCCAGATGTATACTTGAAGTCAGAAAGTCACATCATAAAGGGAAGGATGCATTTATTGAAGAAGCTGTTATACGCCGAGAGCTTTCTGATAATTTTTGCTACTATAATGAAAATTATGATAACTTGGATGGGGCAACAGAGTGGGCTCGTAAAACTTTAAACGACCACCGCAAAGACAAAAGGAAGCCTCTTTATGAATTGAACAAGTTCGAGGAGGCAAAAACGCACGATGATTTGTGGAATGCTGCACAAAATCAGCTAAGAATTGAAGGGAAAATGCACGGGTTTCTAAGAATGTACTGGGCAAAGAAAATACTGGAATGGTCTGAGTCACCAGAAAAGGCACTTGAGATCGCTATCTTTTTAAATGATAAGTACAATTTAGATGGAAGAGATCCTAATGGCTTTGTTGGTGAGTACATTTGGGTTGTTTTGTATTGAAGATTACCAAATATTTAATTTACCAAAATGCAAATCTATATCTTTTCGTATGTTTGTTTAAAGGATGTATGTGGTCGATTTGCGGAATTCATGACATGGGCTGGAAGGAACGCACCATCTTTGGAAAAATTAGGTTCATGAACTACGATGGGTGTAAGAGAAAGTTTGATGTTGCTGGCTTCGTAGCTAAATATCGAAAAATTGCGAAAGACAAAGGTTTGTTGTAGAATTTGGTCCTGTGCTAGGTATTCAATTCAATTTCATTGTTAGATGTTTCCATTGAAGTATTATTTTGCACTCACTCACAGTACAAAAATTACCGTAATTGCAATGAGTATGTACGTATTGCAAAATGTATATTTTCTCAAGCTTTAAGTGTTTATACACACACTGTGTTAATCTCTTGCAGTTGATGCAATTGCTCTCTCAAATACTCGATAATTAGATCTGTTATAATAGATTTTTATACCCACGAAGTCGCTAACGGACCCGCTATTATTATTATAAATCAATTTGGAATCGTTATCCTTGCGTTAATAAAGATTATTGCTTTCTATTTCCCGTGTAAGATTGAATTTGACTTTAATTTTTAGCATCTGGAATCATTCAATGGGTTTACTTGTTTTGAACAAAACTTCTGTTTTGAAACTTCTATCACTTCTATAATGATCGTGGTGTTGAGAATGATGATCTGCGTGGTGTGAGTGATGCTGGTTTTCATAATGGTTGGGATGATGAGAGTGGTGGTGATGATGTTGAATATTATCATGATGTCCATTATGGTGTGGAGGGTGATGAATTTTGGATCCATCATGGTTATGGTGGTAGTTTCCGCCTTGGTCCTGCTCGCCAGCAGGCGTGCGAACGTCGTGTGGTTTGAATGGAGGAGGTGGTTTTTTCTTTACCGGTTTCGGGTGTAGCAAACCATCAACTAGACTTTGAGCTTGACTTCCATCAATGGAAGGAGCAGACATTATACCATTTGTCGTGTGTATTGGTCCGTGACGTGGATGATCTTTGTCTGGATGGGCAAGCTGGCCTTGGTCTTTTTTCTTACGAGTTTTATGTAGTTTGTTCACATAGCCTTTCCCTTCCTCCATCACATGGGGATCGTGTTCTACTGGCAATGCAATGTCATCAATCAATGATTTCACCGCAGCTGCTCCACTCATTTCATAAATATCTTCTGCCAAATGACCGGTTTGTCCATGTCCATCCTCTGTACCAGTTACAAGCTTCTTCGGCTTTGGAGGATTTTTATTTCTAAATTCCGCAACAGTTTTAAATGTAAAAACCTGACTAATTACTGTAAGTAATTACATACATTAATCAGTGAACTGAATGCGACATTTTTCAGCGTCTCACCTAACAATAGCAATCGTAGCATGATGCACCCTATGTCCCTTCTTCGGTTTTCCGACATCCATATGGCTGTTAATAGGATCCGGGTCCCGAGTATGATCAACATGCATTTCTGCCAGCACTTTCCCACCCAACGCTTTCTCTTGCTTATGAAGCATGTGATTAAAACTGTGTTTCTGTTTTGGTTTTTCGTTTAGATAATGCGATTTCCTACTAATGTTCGATGCACGAATATCCCTACTTCCACTTTGGAATCCTCTGTGGCTTTCAAAATGTCCACTTTCGATATCAGGAGCACCATGGCGGCGTGTATAAGTGGACGGTCTGTGGTGGCCTTGTTCCATATTGATACTATTCATATTTCCTCTATGCGAGTCTGAAGGAGCATATCTGTAAAACGAACTTCTCTCTTCACGGAATGGATAACTTGATCTATCCCTACCGTAGGATGGTTCCTGATAATTCTGATTAATCATTTCATCATCAATTTCTTCTTGATGTGGTGGAAAATAATGCGAATGCGGGCCTCCAATAGTTGGAATAGAACCATGGAAGTTTGAGAATTTTGTTGCTCTACTGTTATCCACTGTGCGTCTGGAATTCGGATAAAACGATCTCGAGCCACTGTATCCATTATATGTGAAACGACTTCCACGATCGCTTCTGCTATGAGATCCTTGGGTGTAGCGGCTACCTCGATGAGGTTTCGAGTATGAAGAATATACACTTCCGTTTGCACTATATACGCTGCCTGACCATCCCGCAGGAACATTTGGGGACATGTAGGAATCATTCACAGTAGAAGCACTGCTTTCAGGCTCAATAACGATCAAGTTCGAAACTTCATCCTCTGGAATTATAATCACCTGCAAATTATAATTATACAGTTTCAAATGTAAGTTAGGAGAGCATGCTTAGGATTGTTTGACCTTGGCCTTCAGTTTCATCACTACTTATGCATATTATCTTCATTTTAGTTATCATTGCAAACGCGCACCTCTTTTTCGATCCAATAAAAAAAGCAGTACCAACCTAAACAGGCTGCAGCTATACCCGATATGGTTTGCAGTATTAAACAAGAGGCAAAAATCACCATTGTAAAACGGACCTCTTCAACAAGCCTCTTTCCACATCCCATCGGAATTGTGGCTTTTAAAACATTAAAATATATCGTTGCAGTATATATGTCAGTAGCTTTTAGTAAATCTTGATATGCGGATTATATTACAGAATTTGAGTTACGTGGTGTTAAATGACACTTCCCAGTGCTTGGACTGCCCATATAACTGGAATCATAGCCACCAAAGCCAAACCCTCCCATACCCCCTCCCATGGAAGTGCCCCCTCCTTGTTTGAATTGCGCCAGCATCCAGTCATCGGGCCCATTTATTCCGCAACAACTATTCTTTAGATAGTGAAATGTTTCAGTTTTAATTCGACCCAAGTCTAACGTTTCGCGACGGCAAATTTACAAGTGAAACAAACCTCACGTTGATATCTTTCAAATGACCCAACAAATTTGATATCTTGGTTATACTTCGAAAAAATTTCGAAGTATGTCATCAGTTCCTCTTGTGGCTCACGTAAACGGACCATGCCAAGAATTCCAATTATAAATATAATAACCAGCCCTATCCCAAGTGCGGCAAGCCACTTGGTAAGATGAGAGGAGAAAGCAGTGAAAGTTAGTATGTATGAAGTTGTTTAGTTCAAAATAAATCAAAAGTCAATTCTTGGGTTGTCTTACGATTGTAAAGAGATGCCTCAATCTATGATCCATCTGATGATTATTTCTCCACACTCGGAATGCAATTATGAACCCAAATGACGTTGCTGAAATCATTTCGACCTCCGCAATGACGATTAAGCAGTAGTAAAGCAAACTATTGTTGTAGTATGGATCTTGATTCATTGATCTTGGGTTGGGAGGATAAACACACATCACAAAAGTGGAACATCCAATCGTGATTGCAAAAATAAGTGTGACCAGTAATGCTATTACAGCCCCCAAACGGAACCACAGCATGATTCCTTTTCAACAAGAACGATTTGTTAATCGTTCGGAGATTTTGTCTACAAGTATTGTCCGTATCAAGCTTAGTGGAATAGTTTTCGATTTTCATTGTTATTTACAAAAATCAAGTAAGGACAATAAGGAGAAAGACAGAAATTAATATTTTTAAAACACATACTCATAATTTGATGCTTTTAAATGATCGAATTATGACTCGACTGCGCTGAAAGTGATGTCTTACTCATTAGCAATTTTTTAATTAATTTATTATGAATTACGCTTTCTCATTTGTATTCTCCTAATAAAAATGTAATGTCACCTTGACACGCTCTTTATCAAGAAGAAAATTATTAATTTTCATTCATTTGCTGCGATGTTCATGGTTGGTTCCGCCAAGTTCGCGAGGACAGAAGTTGTCACTTGTCCATCTTGAACATTTACGGTGTGATTTCAACCTTTACTGTGAACGCTGATAGTTTTTGCTTCTTCTAAAGGCATTAAATATTCTGGGGATTCCAAAGAATTCTCTTCAGAGTTAGAGTTGTCTGAAGTTAACTTGCTGCTACCATTATTGTTATCATTACCGTTAGAACTTTCATTGGGGCACTCTGCAACAGAACCTTCTGATCCATCTTTGTGAAATATTTTGGTTGGCTGGGGAGATACGTCTGGTGACATACAACCGGAAGCCGGAGATGATCCTTTAGTGTTAACTGGTGTTCCTTTTACACTTTCAGATTCTTCATGAATGGTCGCTAAAGTCGTGGAACGAACAGAGGATGTGAGATACTTAGATGTAGTTAATGGTGGCGGTGGTGCTCCGACTCCCTGAGAGTTTACAACTTCCGTATTTTCACTATTGTCCTCAACGCCTCTTACCGCGGAGACTACTCCTTGAGGAGGTGAGTTTGTTGTATTGGTTTGGGGTGCTTGCATTATGTCACTTTCCTCGTCGGATTCTTCTTTTTCTGTGGAAGTAGTAGGAGGATAATTATGGACGTGACGCTGCTGTTTGCTGCCCGAAAAATGTGGACTACATTGCCCCAAAGCTGTACCTTCCATAGTTGGTAGTTTACCGATATCATTGTAAAAAGGAATGCTGCAATCTTGGGATAAACTTGGTGTAAAAGTTCTTTCACTAACTAAAGTGAAAACTGTAGTTTTCATAGACGAGTCATTCATCATCACATTTGTAAAATCAACTGGACCCACTGGTCTTCTACTCTGAGGTGCTGCTGAATCCCCTACAGTCATAGAACTTGTGTCATTTGGGGTTGTGCTTACAGTTGACACATTCTTTTCGACAGGTTGATTCCATAACATATCCACTGAGTGAAGGCAAGTACATAAAATGAATAACTACTAATAACAAAATAATTTCTTTAGTATTACATTTTTTTATCGTTTAGGATTTTACGGAATGTGTCATTGATTTCATTTTTTCCGTCTCCTGCAGGGGCCATTAAATTACTGTGTGCTTCCCCCAAAATAAAACTTNGATTTTACGGAATGTGTCATTGATTTCATTTTTTCCGTCTCCTGCAGGGGCCATTAAATTACTGTGTGCTTCCCCCAAAATAAAACTTTTGCTCACGTTTGCATGAATGACACACCCTTGTTTTGACGAATTCGATCTTGTAAGTTTAGAATGGGATAGGATGGGTGCTAATGAAAATAGATGCTTGTTCATCTTTCGGTAAGAACCTTGTGCTTGTAGTCGCTTCTTACGCATTTCTGATACTCTCCGAGTTTCCCTTTGAGTTAAGCAGTTAAATATTTTAATCATCTTCAATGTATTGTTTATGGTTTAAGAAACCACATTTGCATATAAGCATGAACTTTACCGTTGTCCAATTGAAACTTTCGACGTTGTTACTGGAGTTATGTTGTTGTTTGCATCAGGTAAAGTTGGAGGTGGTTGAGTGGAACTTCTGTTTTTATCATTTCTATCTCTTTTTGAAGACATCATTCCCCGACCATTGAATGACAAATTGTTTCCTGTGGCTATGAAGAGTTTTGTAACTCCACAGAGAAGAAATATAGCTACTATGAAACAAATCCCACCAACTGCCCACATTTCGAGCCCAAGCCAAAGAGACATTTCTCGTATAATTTTTGAAATATTTGGACCACAGCCCTGTTCATATGGGATTAGTTGGAAGAATAGTGGTTATATCAAAATAATACTATACATCAGCGTTTGAAGCTCAAAATAAAAGTGAGAATGTAACTCATACATTGGTATACAAAATGTCACTAGGATTAAAAGGTGGATCTGGAGCCTCGTTGGGCACTAGTGCACCTTCCCCACATTGTTCGTGACGTCGTCGGCAACAGGTTACTGGAGCGTCTCCTCTGTTGGTACTATTTATTCTCAACTGGTACCAATCTTCATACCCATAAATTCCACAGCATTTATGCTATATAAATAATTAAATTATACCACAAGTGACAAGAACGACGTATATTCAATATTGTATGTTACTGTCAGAAATTAAAGGATTGTTTAAATGTTCACTATATATTTACCTGCCATTGCACATTTTCAAACCATTCAAGTAACTCCGGATTATTAGGCGTCTTCTTAAACGCAGCATACAAGTCATCCAAAATATCTTGTGAGCTTGCTCTGAGACAAACAGCTCCGAAAACCATGCAACAAGTGAATACTCCAAGTAGGATGAACCCACTGCAGTATAAGAACAAAGCTTGCTTTCTACAAGCGGCCAGCAAGGCAAAAAGTCCTGCCACTGGAATTAGGCTTTGGATTATGATGAAAGCAACAAACGCAGGTCTGAGATTGAATGGCCAATTTCCAAAATTATGAACCCTTGATAACTGGAGATAATTTAGAACAATTCCTACGATTCCATAGGTCTAGAGAAAAAGTTGACACCATGATAATTGTAATTGTAGCCATCTTATGTCGTAGAGGAATAGTCTAGCTTCAACATCAGCATTCTATGTATACAAATGCGAAGAAAGTTATTAGATTATACATACTGATAATATGGAAAGCAGAAAGAATGTTGAGGACAGAAAACACTTCGGTCCCAGTAATTTCCCCATGGCTGAAGTCAACTTCGCGAATTTTGATTATCGGATTGCGTCTGCCTGACGAAGAATTATCAACATGTCTGCCATGTTGAAATAAACTGTATGATTTTTTTCATCCGTTCTTTGCTGCGATACAATAAGCACGAGAAATATTACCATTTGCTATCATTTTTATTCTGAGCTTCAGATGCACATCTCATTCTTCATAGTCATTGAATTGAATTGAATTCAGGAAATCATGTTTCATGGTTACTGTCGAATTCCAATGTGTGTGTATGATGAAGGGTTCCATATCCATAAAAAGTTGGTTATAAGTTATAATATGTATGGTCAATAGTGAGACATTTTTACTCAAACGCTACAAACTGCCAATGAGTCCGGAAACAAGAATCTTTACGTATGTATGGGTTAGAGTTAGGTGTTTGTGAGTGTTACAAGATCGCAAACTAGAACATTGGGGCATCCTGGTCGAAGATTTAGCTGATCTAAAATTAGATACTACAACCTGTCACCTGCAACGGAAACTGTATTTTTTTGTATTCGAACATCCCATCCGATTCTCATTCCATAAAAACAGCATCTATTAAATTCTCGCACAGGTTCTCTCATTAGAGTATATCAAGAAGAGAGAAAGTGCAAGCTATCCATAGTAATACTTATGGCATACTATGCATATTATGTTGGCATTGTTGGCAATATGACAATTGACATTAAATGCAATTTGTGCATACCAGTCACCAGTAGTAGCAGTAATACATAAGCTATCAACTACTAACTACAAAGTGTACAATTCGTTTCGAAGTTTCAATCTTTTTGTTATATCAATATCGACATAACGATACAACATACCTATCCGATTTCCGAGGGCTACCGCACCGCTACCTTTCTTTCAAAGTAAAAATTGCATTTTTACGCAATTGTACTCGTGTCCGTTTCGTTTTATTACAATATCCTATCTTTCCCAATTCCCTGTACCTCGTCATCTCTGACAACACCAGACCAACCCATACAGCAGCAGAGCAGAGTGAAAATCACAAAAATGTGGATATCCATTCTATCACTCACTACACTCTACCAGGATAAAGACTCTACTCTAAACTCTAAGAATAATATGTTTGTGCTTATGCTTGTACAATCAGAACTATCGAATTGGTCTTATGAAGAAGACATTATATACTCTCAAAATGCCAAGTACAAGTGTGCATACAACGTTATGTAAAAAGTAAACCCAGCAACATACACAATTCTTGCTTTTCCATTGCCTTTTTATCAACAACGCAACGTACAAAATAAAATATGCATAATGCCCCGGTCAGCAATTCCGCTATGCACACAGAACTCCATCGTAATTTGCATTGCATTTGTGAATGTTGGGAAGTGGAGAGTAGCAATAGGAGTACAATGTAACTTTAGTATGAACTGCTACTGTTGTTGTTTGTTTTATCCTCTCTTTTCCTGCATTGGATTCTAGTGCATTTAAAATTGAAACCTTCGTACTTTAGTTGATTGTATT
>JAANSM010001674.1:0-17557 GCA_036850725.1 Orchesella villosa
AATCCTCTAGCAAGGGTTAAGTAGCAGCTTCATGCTTTACCCTTCACCCTTAGTGGCCTTAGTTGTTAGTTAGTTACGCCACTCATTAGTAAATGTAGTAGATCTGATATACTGCTCTACAGACTCTCGTGGACATGCGGTAGGTAGTTGTTTGAGAAGCCGTTCGAATTTCGCTGCCTCTTCCTTTCCATTAGTTGTTGACGACTTATTTTCGCTAACAGTCACTGAAGCTTCACGTTTTTCACTTAACTGCTGGTCTCCACCGTGTTTGGCTACGTTCGACATTTTCAATTCCAATAGTTAATAGTTGACGACAGATTATTGCTAAAAGTGACCTCCTTAGCTTTAGGTTTCTCACTCAGCTGTCAGCTGTTGACTTCCAACACGTTTGGCTACGTTCAAATTATCATATTTATAAAATGTTTTAATAAATTTAATTTATTTCACAGTCAACAGTTTTAACCCTTGAGGTTGGCACTTTAAACAAAAGGTCTGTTAACCGTTGGTAGTTGTTTACTCACGGCTGCTCCGCTGATGCAATAATAAGAAAACACGGAATAAAAACACTAGTCAGTCAGTCGAGTAGTACATGTGCTACTGAACTAAGTCCACTATTTATCCTTGCAGTTCAACCCACTTCCCGGTTCGCGGTTCACTTTATGCTGCCTCCTGTAGCCCCGTTAATTTTTCCGTTCCTCTAGCGTATTTGCTTTGCAACGCAACGTTTCCTTCTTTGTTGTCTTTTGTTGGTGCTATGTAATTTCATAAGTTGATGTTAGTCGACGCTTGAAGAGCTAACGGTTTGCATGCAGTTGCTGAGATCTGCTTCAGCATTACATCCACCTTCCGCTCAACGGGTTTTCTCCACTGAAAAAATATATTTCCAGTTCCCATGAAACCATACGGTACATTATATTTCGGATTTCGTGATCCCGAAGAAGTTTATGAGGTTTACGTGTGATGGCAGAGGCATTGGAAATGTTTCCTTCCGTAAGTATCACTCATTCATTCATCCTAATTATGATAGAGCATGTAGGTTGGGGATTTTAGGTATTATCGTGTGTGCTTTCCGAGGTTGTGTGTGTGTGGTAACAAGAGTTGAGTGATATACATGATAACTGGGATATGATATGTAATTGGGGTAACGTGATACAGTTGAGAAACAAAGTTTATCATTGAATTGGATGGTGAATGCAGTTGTAATGGGACAGTTGATAATCTAATGCAAATATTTCATTTATTGCAGTGATTTGATATTGACGATCACATCCCATCGATCACGTCAGATTTGAATTTGCATGCTGAGAATAAAAGCGGTAAGATAAGAGAAAAGAAGCTGAAGCATTGGATAAGCGGAGCAGATCATGAATTAGTTTAAAGCTTGTTAAAAGATAACCCGTAAAGAGCGAATGAGTTAAATGTGGAAGGCTTGTGGAGTGAGTGTTTAGCTTGTGCCAATCTGGACGGAAGATTGTGTGGCATAGGATTGTAGTTGTTCGTTCAGTTCCACAGTGAATGCATGGCGTGCTGGAAATGACTGAGAAGGGAGAGAGCTAAGTACATGTTTTGCTCTGAAGTTGGAAGTGAGTGTAAGCTGTAAAGGAAGGACTGGAGGCTGCTGTACGGCAACTTTTCTGGAGGCTGTTCCAAAGAGGAGGCCAACTTTTCCCATATTGCTCAACATTGGCTCATGTCTCTTTCCAGTGTCGGTGGAAGTGTGTGTACACGGATCAGTATTATTGCCAGCGCTCGTCTAGTACGCAACTGAGAGCTTATGAAGCACTCGGTCCATACCTAGAGTGAGTACGAGAGCAGGAGAGGGAGAGAGTGAATACGACAGAGTTAGAGAGAGAGAGAGAGAGCAGAGAACAGTAAAAGGCATCACATCTTTTAGTACAGGGCAGTACGGAGAGCGACTGAGAGAGGGATAGCACAGCATTGTCACACAAGTGGATATCTTTCCTGTGGTAGTAAATCCAGGGAGAAGCTTCATGTTTGAAAGTGTGGTTGTGAGAGCCGAGCCTTCGTCAGAGCATTCGCATCTTCCAATCGCTCAGTGCAAGTTTGTCTTTTGGAAGAGAATATTAGTTTTTTAGGGTAGAACGCTCAGTGCGAGTTAGTCTTTCGGAAGAGAATATTAGTTTTTAGGTTAGAGTCTCTTTTTGCGATTATAACTGAGCGACTGTTCCTTCCTCTGAGCAATTCTTAATTTTACGTGCATATTCAGTTTTACTTACAAGCGTAAAGTACGTTCGTTCGTTCGTGCGGCGTGTGTAGCAGTGTACTGTGTGCTTTGACTTACTCTCTTTATGTGAAACACAACTGTTTACTTCATTGATTTAAGACATCTCTCTCGTTTTTCGTACTTTCGTACATATAAACTATACATTCATAACAATATCATATATATACCTAAATATTGCATATATTCTCATTCTTGTGCTCTTCCGGATTTTGTGTGACGCAACTAAGCGCAAATTGAGTGTGTGTGTGAGTGTGACATGTGTGTGAACATGAGTGAAGAGTTGGATTTTGTAGTCAAGATGGAAAATTCATCTGATGCTTTACAAGCAGAAGTACCGAATGATCCTGGGTAAGTCCTCACTTCTTAATCATTCACAAAGATTTGATGTTCTCAATGAAATCAAATCATGAGACAAGTATCCACTCAAAACCTATGATTATGTTCATGTATATATACATATATCTGTTTTCCTGTCTTTACATTTACGAACTTAGGAAAATGTTTATTGGAGGTCTTAGCTGGCAGACAAGTCCAGGTAAATCCAGTCGTCTTATCTTTCACTGACTTTATACTACAAAGCTTTTTTTGTGCATATTATTTGTGCATGCATGCTTGAGTTGTACACAAACGTTGCCACCACACAATAAAGTACATGAGATGATGGGGATGTTAGGCGGCCCGGCATTCGATTCAACGACGTCCACATTTCCACACACTGAGCCAATAAACAATGTTTGTGTGTGCACATCAGTATCAAAGAAAATGAATGAGTATGTATTGTCGTCGTGTGTTTACACATGGACTAATGTGCACAACAGATATATATCACTTGAGCTCTTCAACAGCCGCAACCAAACTCATATGACAATGTTGTGGTGATGTGATGTGATGACCTGTGTGCATTACTTGTCTTTGCACAGCTTCCTACTCTCCTCCGCTCCACATTTATGGAGCACGTCAACTTTCAGACTTCCTAAATGAATAATTACTTTTGGGGTGCATATTTTTACATGTATTTTTAGAACGAGAATAAAGAGAAACGGAAACAAGAGGTGGATGGATCAGAGCTCATTTGAAAGAATATGTTTCCTTTTCCTTGTATGAATAGCATTACCTTTTTGAAGGTTTACAAATTGAGAATATTTTTTAGCCTCTCTCTCTCTCTCTCTCTCTGAAGTCTAGAGACAATTTCATTAAATGATAGTTAAAAGAACAATCCAGATAGTAATACAGCAGCGCAAGCAAACAGATGCAATAGTGCTACTTACTTATGCGTGTAACACAAAGCCCCGATCCATCCATCCGTTCGCTCATTCATGATAGCTCATATATGCACAGCCTCACTCAAGTGTATTCCATTAATCGAATAGGTCGTTGCGTTTGCCCGATTTCGCTCGTCCGCATGGTGCCGTACTTTGTAATCAAATGCTTTTGCTTTCATGCTCTGACATTCAAAATGAGAAAGGATATCAACCCATGTTTTATTTTTACTTTTAACAGAAAGTCTACGGGAATATTTTAGTAAATTTGGAGAAATCACAGAAGTGATGGTAATGAAGGACCCTACAACGAGAAGATCAAGGTGAGAAATTATGTTTGATCTCCACTCCATTTTCTGTGTAATAAGTCACAAGTATGTGTGTATAAATGTTGAGTCCGTATGAATACCGTTGGAATTATGATTCCTTTTATCTACATGAAAAACCCGGACTAATTTACTGCTTGAAACAATTTGACCGCAGCAGTTGTTTTCTATTTACTCTCTCTTTCTCTCTCAACGTTAAAAACAATTCTTCGTTACGCGTTCAACTATAGTATATTTAATACAATTTGGAATAAAACTATAAAGTCATCATTAAGCCAGAGTGTTTTGTTAGATGAAGTGGGAAGGCATATAGGAAAGGTTCATAGTATTCAAGAATTTTATTTTCATAGATCATTTAAATTCTTACAACAAAAAAATTCCACAAGCATTTGCAAGGACTTCCATTTTGGTCTCTGGTGATATTAATTGCTTTTGCATCCAAAGATAATATTATGCTTCTAAAACTCATATCACTCGTAGTTGAGCAGGTATACAATTTTTCTCATCTTCACGTTATGATGCATTTTACGTTGTTCATTCTTCGTCTCATAACACACATCCCTTTCCTTCCTTGCAAGAGAAATTTATGATGCGATCTTTTTATTACTTTGATAAAAGTTAGATCTGCTACCAATGCCATTCTACAATTATTATCTCATACCAAGTGTTCCATACCGCAATAAAATCCTGTAATTACGAGAAAAGGCCAGAATTTATTAGAATTGAAATGAGATGTGACAAAGAGCAAATGCAAAGGCTTTGTAGCTAAAAGTGGCAAAAAAATTCTCTCTCTATTTTTCGTGCCGATTTGATTATAATATGCTAATTGCGGTTCACACTTGGATGACTGCGTCGCAAAAAAAATATCTCTTATTACTGCTGTGAATCATAGAACAGACCAGTTGTCTGCAGAGAAGCTGGATTGTAACGAGTTTGGTGGGGAGTTCCACAATGTGTATTGTATACACGTGCTCTCTGCCAGCAAGTAATAAACATTTCTGGATGGGATGGATCAAATCAAGGATCCTTTTGCAGTATTTCGTAAGACCAGCAGCGCACCAGTTGTAGCGAATTCATTAAAATGTGAAGATTTATGTGATACAGAAGCATGTCCCGGTCCCCACCTCTATTTTTATGGTGTAATCACCTCACCTTTTTTTTAATTCAAAAAGGGTTCAATGAGAGACAATGGGAAAGGCTTGTAGCTACTGTTTTTAGTATTATATAAGTATGAAATAGGTCTCGGCTACGGCTGTTAGTATCCATTAACCTTCTCTCTTACCTTTGTATTCAATATTGATCCATTTCATGAATTGAACTTTCATTTTCACATAAATGTTTTATTGGGGGGGATTCCGTACTTTCCTTTTTCCTTCTTATACAAAAGTTTGACTATAGATTTTCTTTTGAATTTTCATTTTTATTCTCTGAGCTACTACACACACATATGTGAAGTGCACATGTATGATATGCCATTAACATGCTGTGTAAAGTGTCTGACACATATGTGATCTGAAAACTGCTCGTCATGACGGTTCTGGCACAATTATTTTGACTAGCTAGCAAAATATATGGGAAGCTAGAGGGATTGTGCTAAACGCTCATTGTATTTTTCGCACAATTTGAAACTAAGTGGGCTATTATCTCCAGAAATTCAATAGGAGCACAACGAGAAGTTGTATTATTTGCCATGTCGAACTCGCTATGCTTTTCACTCCACCTCATTGATGATGAGAGCTAAAGGATGGAACAGGATGAATGGATGACATGGGGAGACGGGTGTATTTCTTACGTTTTCCGCACATGCAAACAAATCCCCATTTCTTGTGAACAAATATAAAGAATCAACCTCAAATGATTGATGTGCTTATTGTGAAGCTTGCTTAGAATATGAAACATCGAACTCGGCATCCGTTGTATTTTGAGTATTGAATGGGTATGAGATGAGAAGAAGGATATGATGATGATGAAGACGGTTTCTTGTTGTTGTCTTATGTTACACCCTCAATGGAAGCTCTTTTCACAGCAAGAAAAACATTTTTCTTTTTTGAAAACACTGTATTAAGTCAAGAGCTCTAAGTAAGATAAAGATTTCGTTATTTTTTCCTTTTCAAAATTTTAAGCTTTTGAACAGGCCCGAGAAGAGTAATGGGGTTTGTCTAATTATTCATGTGAATTGAATATTCAGTAGCAGAAGCTTTCGAGCACGTCGTTCTTTTTTTTGAGAATTGAAAGTTGTGTGTTCAGGACTCATTATTGGTATTATTTTGTACGTAGTTAAGTACGGTCATACATAAACATAAAATATGCAGACTTACTCATACATCGACACAGAGAACAACACACATATATACACACAACCCAACACATTCACATAAACAATTACGCATTTCATTTTCATCTCTCTGCTTCACTTTGCCACCCCATATATCACGCAAAGAATGAAGAAAGGAGAGCTAAACTTGGTTAGTTAGATAGTTTTGTTAGTAGGAAGGAGCTAATAAATGGAGGTAAGTAGTTCTGGAAATAAACGAAACCCCAAAAAAAAGTGAACTCACTTCACCTAATGATATGCTGATGATGATACCTTACAACACAATGAAGTCATGTTATAGATGCAGTATGCAATCCGTCATCCCATCATTATACACCTCTCGCTTTGATCTCCATATCTCTCTTCTCACTATTCAGTTCATGTTGCAGTTCCATTATATTTTGAGTGCGCATAAATAAGTATATATATTTGTTGGTTAATGTGAAACTGAGATGGTTATACGCATACTTCTCTTTTTCCCTTTTTTAACTTCCTCTTCCATCTGTTTAGTGGATATTTGAGCGTAATTAGCATGAGGAGCTTGGCTACACAATCTCACATTAGGAGTGACTGAGGATAGAGAGAGAAGAGTATCAATTGTTAAGGAAGAAGGGTAACAAATGCAGATGAATTGACGAATTCCGTGCTTGAGAATATAACAATAATCACGAGACGCGAGTTTCATGTTGTTGATAGTGCTTTGAATTCTGTTACATTATATTATATTGTACACTTGTGTGTACCTCGCGGGTTAGAATGGATTGAGTTGAGAGGTAGACATGATAATTTGAGAAACAAGCGTTGAAACCGAATGTTTAGCAGGCAGACAGGTAGAGCAAGAGATTGGTATGTGTGTGTATATATACATTTATCTAGGCATAATATTATAATGGAAATGTGGCAGTAACAATAGTAATAATAAATTATAATGTACCAATGTCGCAACGACAATTCCATTTTAACAAAATGAACTCCTACTTTGACATGACATCATGGGAAATAAACCCATTTAGTTCTAAATGAATTCAACATGTATTTCTAAAAAAAGTTTATGCATTTTAACTTGGCTGAACTCTTAGTTTGGTGGGAAGCTCTAAATATACATGGACATCTACCTATTATTTCTTCCCAGTTTCATAAACTATTTTAAGCAAGCCGGTTATAAGCTTGTATTTCGTATTTCCATGATTTTAACAAATATCGCCGGGCATTGTGTCTGAAACAAAGGATAAATCCATCACTCACTGTATTATTGCTACTGTGGCGAAGGAAATGAGGAATACATGCAGGGATGACATCTCCACATTATGCAAATATTACTGCCATTCAAGTTTCAAAGCATGATTTCAAAAAGTTTGGCACATGTGGATATATAATAGTATGTTTCTACTAGCTTTTTTGTGTGAAACATGTATAAAATATATATATCTGAAAATATGGCAAGGATGACTGCCCCCGTCATAGGTGTTCTCTATCTATCTCTGTGTGTCTGTCTGAGTGAGGCTTAATGACATGGATGCTTTTACTTTCATGAGAGCTGAGTAACAGCATATGATGTGGAGAGAGCCTAAAGGTACTTCCGTGAATAATCACAACAATTATCATCATGAAACAAGCGACAATTTTGACTGAGTTTATATGTCCGTTCTTCCAGAGCAGAGACCCACTTTGCGTGTGAAGGGAAACAAAGAAATACTATGTAGTAAAGTTATTGATATGTTGTATTGTCATTAGGGGAGTTTGAAAGGAAATCAAACGACACAACTCAGCAAACTAACTACTGGTTTTATTTTACCTCCACTCCACATTTCTCAGAAGCGCATTGACTGCGTCCTGAGTCGAAATAGTAGAGAGATGAGAGTGGATTGAATGATGAGGACGAAGGTATACTGCTGTGTCGCATGAAATTATGCAACGCCAACGAAAAAGCAAGTTATGTTCATGTTGGATAATGATGAAAAGCTTTGCCAAAACGTACTTAACAACTTCTCTGATCTCCTTTTACTAAAAATCATGTTGTATCAAGTAATCTATCTTAGGGAGACAGAAAATGAGCTCAGTTCGGTCGGCTCATGCTAGGCTTCCTTTGTAAAAGACAGAGTGACATACCGAAAACGATGCTTCTGCTGGTGTTGCGGTGATGCTGACGGCGACAGATGAGCGAGTGGATTTTTAAGTAGGAGGATGTCTATATGCATTTATTTATATGCATATGTGCGTTACAGAAACATATGAGGAAGGACGAAAAAACTGTAATATTCTTAGTAGCAGCTTTCATAGTATATACGTCTTTTCTGAGGTAGAATAATGTGCGATGCCTGCATGCTTTAGCATGCCAAACCAACGGAACAACGAATGGAGCATCATGAAATATGGTTAATGTATGATTGTCTCACTTTAAGCTCTAGTTCGAGCGGTGTGCTCTTCTAAAGCATCGAGCATTAGCACTTGGCGTGGATGGCTTGGTTTGATGCGTTAACATTTCTTCATCATAAAGGATATCAAATATCTTATACTTTTACAATGCCAACCTCCTTTTTCCTAGATTATCATAGAGCCAAAGCCAGTCGTGAAAGATGAGGCATGATGTTGCCATTTACTTTAGTTTTATTCGACATAATAACTGCTACACAAAAAAAATATTCTTTTTAACTAGTCTCACAAACCATTTTATGCATAAAGAATGCGTACATCATCATGTGCATCACAAATTTATAGATAATATACATAGTAGAGAAACGAAGAAATGTGGTAATGAATGTCCAACTTCCTCTTAAAAAGAACAATATTATGATTGTTTATCCGCATTTTGGGGAGTTGAATCGGTGAGAAAAAATTCATATTCCATTTTTTTTCTTTAGCAGGGTCTTGTTAAAATATCGCATTTCATTGTTCAGTTTGGGGCATCATTATATTTTTACTTTTATTTTGAGTGGGAACAACTGCTGTGTAGGGAGAGAAAGAATGAAGAATGAGTGAGTAGAGTAAAGGATATTTTAAGTCTTCCACAACGTCTAGGTTTCGTACTCCTACACAAAGCTACTGAAAGTTACTCACGTTACATTAGATATTGTTATGCCGGGTATGATTCACACACATGCCCACGTACATACTTTTTTCTTCTTATTGCTTCTCTAGTTAAGTAACACGCACTCATAAAAGTAATCAAAAAAGTTGGACCGTGCGTGTGCTTGATGTTAAAAGGCAACATGGGCAGAACTCCTTCGGTTTGTAGTTTTGACGGAAAGGGTGGAAAGGGTACAGACTTATGTACAAAGTAAAAAGTTATTATGGAACAGTTTGAGAGCTACTCATTGTTATATTTACCCACATGAAGTAGTAAAAAGCTACTGCCTTACATAATATCTACATCATAAGCTAGAGCAAGCACAGTTGTTGTTATATTTATGCGTTTCCTTCGGAAATACTTCAACTTGAAATGCCATTTTTGAAATCCCTAGCACTCACATTGAAAAACCAATGCAGTGCACTGCAACCTAAATGATGAGTACAAAAATTTTTTTTAGCACTACGCCTCCTTGAGAATTACTCATTATTGCGAAATGGGTTCAGCCAACATAATAAATTTCACCATGAAAAAGACATTTTCTTCTTATGTTAGTTTTCACAGGTGTATCATAATTTATGAGAGAGTTATGAATGTCATAATTTAGTGTGTAAATGGCAATATCCATATACATAAAATAAAAGTAATAATCATCATCATGCAAAAATCCTTGCGTAACCAGAGTAAAGTTCAGACTACATGGCATCCGATTTATATAGACGATTGCTTCTCCGCTACACTTAAGCTTCGCTAATTCAGGCAAATCGAAAATGATCAATCATCCATCAGACGTCATGTAGTTGCAAGCTGAGTTGAGTAGATTATATATGCACAAAAAATTTTCATGCCAAGAATTACAATACTTCTCTTATCAATAAAAATTTAGAGAATAAAAGCTTCTGAAAGAATCTGAAGTTACTAGCTGTTATGATATGAATATGAGTATAGAGCCCAATGGTTTTTTTAAATAATTAACGATACCGCTTTATAAAACTGCATAGGCCAAAGCATTGTCCAAATGATCACGTAAAACTTTGAAGAGAAACGTTAATCAAGGTATATGTGAGTTGGACTACGTCAACCCACAACACTACATGAATGAGTGTGTATGCTCATTTTGGCGGATGCAGCCCGAAAATAATTTCATACGTACAAGATGATTTATGCCTTTTGCATATCACATTCTGAATT
The DNA here is from genome assembly GCA_036850725.1 of Orchesella villosa. Classification (NCBI taxonomy): domain Eukaryota; kingdom Metazoa; phylum Arthropoda; class Collembola; order Entomobryomorpha; family Orchesellidae; genus Orchesella; species Orchesella villosa. The sequence goes on from JAANSM010001674.1 coordinate 10,403, forward strand.
CATTGCATAAAATGCGGAATATAATTCTCAGCAAAGGGGGAAAAAGAAGTGAAATTCTTGATTACAGTTGTGGACTACGAAAGTTTGTACATGTTCATATATTATACTTTGGATATATTGGTTGTACGATTTAAATTAGTAAGCGCTGATCTCACGTTAAATGCACTTGATGTGCCAAGCACTCTCCAAAAAGTAGAATGCTTCAGCAGAGACGGAGAGAAAGAGAGAGAGAGAATGAGAGATGAATGGTCTTTCTACCATTGTGCACGTTCATATTTTCCTTATAATAACGACTACAACTTTCCTTCTTTTTTTTGCAGAGGATTTGGATTCGTGACATTTTCCGATCCTGCATCCGTAGACAAAGTTCTGGCACAGGGAACTCATGAACTCGACGGAAAAAAGGTAATTATCTGGGAGAAGTTTTATACATTTTCTTTTTTCAATAATATTCTTTCACAGGAAGAAAAAGTATTTTCTATGTGTGTAATGGGAGAGAGTTGGTGCGGTGTAGGTAAATATGTTTATGCTCAATATTCAGTGTGTAATGGGTTTTGGGCACCGTGGGTTTACGACATTTGTTACTGGAATATGATGAAATATGGAGTCAACTACTTTTTATGTGAAGTCATGTGTTATTGGTCATTGCCGGTGGAATGGCTTCTTTTCACATATTTTTTTTCGCCCTGGTACATATTGGGTACATATTGCTTTTTGCAGAGCAACGTGTACACACACAGAAGAGTAAAACACTCACTCAACCTGACATTGTTACTCTCCTGCACTTGCTCTAGATGATTTGACAATTTGACTGTTGTATTGCGGTTTACCATTGTAAATACGATTCCTTTTCTTTGTTCTTTTTTTCCCTACCTTTTATAATATGATCACTTGTTTTCAACATTTATGTTGTAGTTCTGTTACTACTGAGTATGAAACGATCCTTTTTTTGGAATTCTTTTTTTTGTGATAGGTTCATTAACTTGAAAAATATCGATAAAACTGGGGTGAAACGAGGACGACGACGATGGCAATTTATGTTGGGCTCATTTGATATAAGCATAGTCTGTCAGCGTCAAACGTGACAAAAAGGTCCTTTCATTTTCAACCTATCCTCGTAATTCCATTTCATGTGAATTATCGCGTTTTTCCTTTTACCTTGGCTGAAATGCCCTTCATAAAAATGGGATGGAAAATGGGGAATGGAGTGGATTGGTATTTATTTATTGAGTTCAATGTATGTGTGAGTTTGTGAACACTGCCCACACACTCGAAACATACTATATATAAGTTGAGGAAACGACTGAAAAGGTTCAATTTAGCTTTCTCGGGAAGACCATTAATTAATTAATGAGCCAAACCTGTTTCCAACGTTACCTTGTGTATATTAATTCACTAACACGATGTAAAGGGATCCTGTGATGGGGCTTAGTGCTATATTAGTGACCTCAAAATTGTGCACAAACTACAAGCACATATATAGTAAATATGAATGTCAAAAGCACGTTTGCAATGGAAAGAAATATTGCATTTGTTTTTTTAGATATGGGAATTCTCCAGTTGTGTCTCTAACTTTTTCATTTAGATAATTTACGCTCTCCAATATTAGCTCTTTTTTGAACTTCGCCTTTTTATGGCAATTCCCTACCAAACATTTTACCAGAGATTCAAGTAGACTGGCTACCGATTTCATGTAACTTTGGGAAAGCGATAATCTTTCTTCTAGCCATGGTAGTCTCCCACAAGAGCACTAAAAAATTAGATAAATTCGTAGGCACGTATTTGTGTTAGTATATACACGATATATACTCATATAATATGAGTCTCCATAAAAAAAAGTTTGGGAGTCACGTCGAAAAACAAGATTGAAAGTTAGTTTTGAAAACTTTAGAAAATAATAAATGTTAAAAATGTAAAATACATGGCCAGAGGGAATTAGTTTGTCACTGTAATTAGTTAAATTACATCCCATTCAGATATTGCTCTGATTGTGAATTCAGGGAGTGCCACAAATTTCTAAAAGTTGTACAACGCTGAAACTACATAGAACCTAAGTGGAATCCACAACAGAAACTGAAAACTTCCGTAGTCCCCATTCTAAATGTTAGCAATTCTAGAAATTCGCTCAACTATCTGATTGGTCTTAGAATTTGTAGATTTAATGATTGATTAAAGTACACAAACGAGTTAATTCCCTACACGATTTTCGATTTCAGCATTTCACAAACAATCGTTAGTGTTAGTATAGTCGTCTCAGATTTCCATGTGTACCTTTCAGCCGAGCAGAAGCGAACAATTCCTTTATGTGATATCTCCCAACCCGCTACTGTTTACATTCCCCTTATTTAGAGATTCCGAATCAGCAGAACATTTCTCTATTTGCATGAAGCCCCTAAGTCAAACACAAAACCAATGGTCAGTGGTATCGATTGATTATGCAATAGAAGCGTGTAACAACGGGTGAGAATGGTTGATGTTGAAAAGTCACGTAGGTCTGAAAATACAAGGAATATAACAAGTATATAAAATTAATCTAGGAGCAGGTGGTTTTGATCACCTTTCCTAAAATGCGGGATTGTGTGGAGAGAGAGAGAGGTTATTTAAATTTAGTTTAATGGATGTCTCTTTTCCAATACGTCCTTGTTCTTCCGCTTGCAGCTTCGTTAGTTATTTTATGTACTTTATATTATGCATACGATACGACATATTCAGTCGTTCATCGTGTTGCTACCCGCCTTTGACTCTTTGGAAGCATGGGTTTGAGTGAAGCCAAAGCCAAGCTCTCTCTCCTCTCCGTTCCGAAATGAATGGAACAAATGACTGCGTATTAAGTACGCCGCCTTAGAGACGAGAGAGCTGTATAATATGATGCCACACACACCACCTAAGTGAATATATATCTTTTTTAACAGAAATGACTCGCAGTCTACCGCTGTTTCCACTTTCACTTTCTGTGAATATCCCCTGTTTTCAGGAATCTGTTATTGTTTCTTTGGGATAAAATCAGCTTTTTTCCCGATCCTTCAGGCTAGTGTCTACAGCTATGCGTTGAATGTGCAAACACATTACCAAGACAAATATTTTGAAACTTGAGCAGCTGCTGCAAAGGAGACCAGTGAAGCCTAGCATTTTACAAAAGAATAACAGCTGGAGCAACACTATTAAAAGCCGCAATGACTACGAAGATGATTCCTATCTGAATTGTTGTCGCAAGTAGTATATATAGAGGCACAAGAAAATACATGCATTACATACAAACATATATTAAGTATATAAGTTACATAATAATAATTGTATATACTTAGCAGTTTAGCACTACTGTTGAGTATGCATCAGAATGGTACAAATAGGCAAGTGACTTTTTCATATATTGCATATTACCCGAGTGTACTTACACTCGTCTGGTTTGGTTACAATTCCTATGCTTCCTTTCTCAAAATGGACAAAGTGGTAAAATTTAATGGGATCTATGAAAGGATGGGAAATGGAGCAGTAGTGCTTCACTACTTTGTGTCGCAGGCGTTAACATATAAGTATGTAGCTCTGTAGTTGTAGTGTTATGGAATCTAGTAGTAGTAGCAATAGCGCTTCAGTTCACAGATTCTATTACCTTAGTTGAACAACTATTGGGCGTTTTATTGAATCGAATATCCATCCGCATAGGTAAAAGGAGTTAGAGACAGCGAAGACAGATAGCTCTTTCATTATTATTCTCAATGTAGCATGGTGTGTGGTGTGGTATGGTCTTGTTATTATTCTTTCTCAAAGTAGTAGTATATAAAGTCTTTTTCTCCACGATCTTAGTTTCAAATTCGCGAAAAGTTCAGCGCTTTACGTCAAACTTGCTTACATACTAATAAAAAATGTTTCACAAAGCTTTCGAATGAGCCTTACAACTTATAAAAGCTTTTTCATCAAAATCAGACGACCAAAGTAGTACTTCCTTCTTATTAAGATTAGAAATTAAATTGTTTAGAAAGCCTTCAAGACTTTCGAACAAGCTGTGAACAAAAACAACGACACTTTGTCATGCACAAGAATACGGAGAGGAGAGAAATGGCGTTCCTTCACTCCCTGTTTACCCAAATACTTTATTTTCTAGCTATACATCTAATGTATCTATCTCTATCTTAGTCTTATGTGTATGTGCACATGATGGCCGTTAATAAAATTTGTAGAATGGTAGCACAGTGGATTTGGTGTGAGGGAAATATCCTCTCTGTAGCTAATGAAATAAGATATTTTCTCTCATATTTAAATTAGAAGACTCCCCTTCTAACTTCCGTCAACATTCGAGAGCTCACTCGCAACAGCTTCATTAAATGTCGGAAGCTTGCTCGTGTAGCTGTAATGGAATGCTCAATTTCTCCATAAGAATGGCATTTTGTTCGAATTCGGACAACAAATGATCTACTAGGAATTTGAGCTTGAAGCCTATCCAATGCTAAGCTATTTGAAAGGAAATCAACGTCACAATTTTCTATTCTTTAAATCAGCTCTGAACACTTGAAGTTGATTTATCAGTAGAGAACCATTTATTATCTCAAATCAATTTGTGAAGCTGGTCATAACAGAAGCCTTACTTAAGTCATCAAGATTTGGATTTTCGTATAAAATGTGCATTTTTCCGTCATTTTTCGCATAAAGAAATCATACATTTTTATCAGCCCACTACTCAGAGTTTGGTTGGATAGACATACACATTGAATGTAATTGGATAGTACATGCAAAGGTGTATGTCTCTGTGTACTAGCGAAAACACGTCCATTCCTTTTCTGACTCATGTTCACAAATGTTTCAAGGAAAGTAACTCGGCGACCGAAACATTTTTTTTAATGCTTGCAAAGACATAGTCTCTCTCCTTCTTCAGTACATGACATGTAATTGCACGAAGGAGCGGAAATTGCCAGTGTGTAGTTACAAAATGAAACGAGATACTGCCAACTAAAGTACATCACACCGCATGCACATCACAAAACTTTTTTTTTCCTCCGCTCAGTGCCTACGCGTACATGCTAGTTACATACACATGCATTCAAAGACAAATGTAAGCATATTGAAACGTTTAATATTTAATCCATGGCCTCATTAAATGCATGCAATTTTCATGACTTCTGTCCTTCGTTTTTAATAATAAATTCTTTGCTTGTTGACAATCTGCTCTTGCACGAGAAAAAAAATATGTATATTCATGCAGGTAAAACCTCATTTTGTTTGACCACACACAATGCCTCTTCCTTGAATTTTGCTAAATAAGACTTCATTCATTCACTACTCTACTATCCTAATTTGCCGACATGCTTTTATAAATGTTTCAAGTTTTTTTTCACGCGTATTTAAACATAAGTAGAAGAGAATGCTGTGAAAATCATCATTTTTGATGAAACTTAAAATCCTATTTTTTGTGTCATCACATGCACGCATCCATCTTTTTAAGTGCCTACATAAAAAGCACGCACGTAAGAGTTAGGGAGATTCATCGATCCCATCGTTTTGTGTGTGCTTCCGTAAAACATAACAATGTCACATTGTCGTTTCTTCAACATTTCTCTTGTCATCCTGCTGTGGATGGGCAAAAGATTACTGATGGTCACAACATAATAAAGGGAAAAATTACCGTGCACAAGGAGCATTAGCTGTACCTGAAGTCGTGAATCAGAGTGGACATGATGATGAGATTAATATAAGGTTTATAAAAAATAAATAAGCATATCACATTGCACATGTTCCCCATTATAAAGTAGCTTCTGGTGGGTAGCCAGTGACAGGTTGACGATCAGCGTCAAGGAAGGGTAAACAAGAAAAACATCACACTTTTCCTCGCAACACCGATTGCTTCACAAGTACACAAGCAAAGCAATGGGAGATAGCTACTGAAAGACTTATGTATGTAGGTTGGTACACAGTCACCGCATTCTGTATTCAAAGCCATTACCTACGAAATAAATACTGCTGGCTCGCCTTAGGTTCTGAGGATGTTGTTTGGGAAATCATTAATTTGTTAATTTACCAATATTTGCTCATGAATGTTTCGCAATCGCCATCGCCATGGGCATAGATGCTGAAATAGCGAGGAATAGGAAAGAGCACACTATATTCTGATTGAATTACTTTATAAATTCAAGTAGGAATGCTGAATACGAATGCTAAAAGAAGCCGCTAGTGTATTTGTACTTCAGAATTGTTCAGACACTCGATCTTGTGCCATTCACCGACTTCAATTTCTAAGCGCAAATATAAGGATAAACTTACTGGCTATCAATTTTCATTTTAAAAAACTCACATTATACCGAGAAACTAGAAACTGATCAAACTCAAACGATTCGACTGGGTGTCTCGAGCCGAGGAGACATTATTAATGTTTGTTTTCTGGTTTTAATTGAGTACATCATTAAATACTGATATACGGAAAGATAAGTACAATACTGAATCGTGTAGCTGCATAATCATGTATCTATATGCGTCATTGAGTAAAAACTACCATGTGATTTGGTATGCAGTAAAAAATAGTAATAATATTCTGGTTCCTAGCTTCTATAAACTTATTTCTAAAAGTGCATTGACTTATTATAGATGAATAAAAGTAAAAGCACTATAACAATCACAAACATTTCATTGTGTAAGCTGAAACTATGGATTATCTTACATATCTCAAAGGAAATTGAATGTGCTGAATAAAACTTACATAATCTTATCAAAAATATGATTCATATTTTACTCTCCAATACTTTTGGCTTCAAATTTGCTGCAGTAAGCCTATCAAAATTCAATCCTTACTCAAGCATGAATACTGTACAATCACTTTGGGGATTTAGGGGATTTTTTTGGGTGTGTCAGTGATGGATGAGTTAAGATGATTGAAGTCCATAGCATGCACAAGACTAAACTACTTAGCTTGCAGAACATTTATTTGCAGAGTTTGATTATTCCTAACTGGAAAGGATTATTAACGTTTATCGCAAAATTCTATTGGTATAAAAATACCTACTTAAGTCATTGCATTTTGCAAACTAAAGGGGAATCAAAACTTGAATCTTTGAGCGAATACCGTTTCTTTGACTTCATAGCCATTCGACCATTAGTAACCCACAGTACCAGCTAAGATTCTAACTTTTATTTAGTAAGCATAAACTTTGAACAGATAATGATAATATA
>JAANSM010001675.1:0-17550 GCA_036850725.1 Orchesella villosa
TATAGAATAAAATGGTTAACGTTAACCGTCTTGCATAGCATGCTTGAGAGATGTAATATTTCGATTTTGCCACATTTGCTATTTAACTACTGCATAGAGTTTAATAAATTAGTATCGTCCTTCCTTCTTCCTATCATGGGATGTAGAAATAACCCATCGCATATAACATAACATTGTATCAAGCTAGTATTAAAGAGTAACTGGCTAAAAGTATATACTTTCTAAACATCGCATCAGATCAGAATAGCCTTTATTGAAAACTACAAGAGAATGTGAATAGGAATCGATACAAAAGCATATCAGTATTCAAGCTTAGTATATATACACGTATGTGTTTCATTCACAATTTAAGTAATGCCATAAAGTCACAATACGTTTCGTTTCCTTTTCTCCATAGAATGGGGGAAAATGTCCTATATACATGAATGCAATTAGCATGAAGAGAAAATTGAAAGTGCCACGAACAATTAGTGCATTATTAATGCCAACTTGACATGACAAGATAATAGCTTCAGCGTTATGTACTGTACCATGTGCATTTGCACACACAGCCTGGCAGCTATATTGCATGGAATTGGGATTAATTGAATTATTCACAATATTATGAAGACATATGTATATGTATACAAGTTTTAGGTTTGTTTAACTATTCGATACTCCCCAAATCCTGAGCATTTATAGTTTCCACATACTTTTCTGGGAATGAATGATACTTTTGTATTGTATAAATTGAAAGGGCACACATGAAATGTGGGCTTATGAATATGATTCCTTTTGTTAGTTTTTACTCCCTATAAGTTTGCTCTTCTGCTACAGTACAAATTACAATACAGCAGTGAAAAACTTGGCTGAGTTGAGATTTGTGTGTGTGATATGTACTCAAAAATACGATTTTTCCAATGGTGAATGAGTATATATGTAGAAATACTAGAAATGGAATGCAAAGCAAAAATGTTTACACAGCTTGGGTTTGCTTGCGTACTGAACTAAAAAGTAGGGAAAGTAAAAAGCACACAGCTTTTTGGGTTTGATGAAAAGGGGAAAGTTATCAGAGCAATATGAATAATATTTTTGTGATGTCTTTTCCGTTTCATATTCTTTGTAATTTATATTCATACTTGTATTTTTGTATCAACGAGAGTTTTATAAATGACTATACAATTTCCGCTTGTTAAAAGGCTCCGGTTTTCCCACTGTTTTGTTAGCGAAATTCACATTTGTTGCTGGAAAGTTGTATAGTATTTATGTATGCATATCATGAAAATGCGATGATGATGATGATGAAGTGATATATGCTGATAAGAATAATATGATTTTTATAAATAGGTGGGAACGCTTTGCCAGTCAACAGAATGCAGAGGGTGTATACAAATGGTACGCTTATTATAGAGCACATCCAGAAAGGGACGGACGAAGGAATATTTACTTGTCATGCGAGGAATCGCCAAGGGCTCTCCTCTTCCAGAGATATTCAAATTAAAGTTATAGGTAAATTATATATATATGAATNACGGACGAAGGAATATTTACTTGTCATGCGAGGAATCGCCAAGGGCTCTCCTCTTCCAGAGATATTCAAATTAAAGTTATAGGTAAATTATATATATATGAATGCATGTATATCTGGCTGAATACGTATATGTGTATTTCTGTAAATGACCATGATTAAGTTATTAATCATTTCATTAATTAAATCCCAAAGAAAGAATATTCGAAACTTTTTCCATATCATTTGATCACTCACTCATGTACTCATACTACTCATTGTCTGCATGTCCATGCCATTATTACTGCTCAGGGGGCCATAACGGATTAATTCTAATAATTTGCACTTCTGTTGAATGTTATATAGTTCCACCGAAAATTATGCCATTTCAATTCACCAACCATTTACTGAGGGAAGGCATGCGAGCTGCTGTATCATGCACGGATGCTGGAAGGTGATCGTCCTATTGATCTTGTTTGGGAATTCGATGGAAAAACTATTACAGCAGCTACTTCACAGGTTGGTAAAACAAGAGCGGTAGCAAATGATAATGTATGATAGCGGTTGACATAAAAGGACCATCTTATACTGTTTAGGGTTTAAATATACGGATTCCAGATGAGTACACAACGACATTGATTATTGAATCATTATCGTCTTCACATAATGGTAGGTACAACAATTAACATTTACCTTATACGTTCTACTTATACCTCCTTAGTTGTTAGTTGATTTTCCGACCACATTTTTCAACAATATCTTGCAGACGCAATATAGTAAATGTTTAAAAAAAATGTTCTCACGCAATCCCTTAGGTAAATATACTTGCATCGCTGAGAACTCCGCTGGTCGTGAGTACTTTTCATCAGAACTAACTGTACAAAGTAAGTTTTATTACTCTCAAATATTGACAATAATGTAGAGCTGGAGAAGTGAGATGGGAAATCTGAGGGGAAATGCTTTTAGCACGATAGATTTGTTTCTTCTCCTTTACTGTCAGGGTGTCGGATACATGGAATGTTGTGCTCAAATTCCATTTCTCTCCTCGTATTATTTCAGTTCCGCCCAAATGGACAGTGGAGCCGCGTGACATTAATGTGGCTGCGGGTCAGTCAGTTGCACTCCACTGCCAAGCTGATGGACATCCTCAGCCGTCAATTGTCTGGAAACGAGCCACGGGTAATAAATGTGTCACTCTTTTTGTGTCTTCATTCAGTCACTAGGGACAGCTTAAATAGAAATACATTTTGCTATACTGTGGTCTTTGTCAGTCTTGCCGAAACCAAAACAATCTCGGGTTGTTGTTTCAAATGTTACACATTCCCAACTTGGAATATGCATGCAAAGTAAATGCATTAGAAGAAGGCGAAGGGAAATATCTAAATGTATATAAGAAGTGTGTGAAAGTAAAGTAGGAGCATTGATTAGTTTTCTCTTAGCTTATTAACACACGCCAAGCCAAGAAGTGCGTGTCTAATCTGATTATATTAGTTTCTAAAGGTTGCCAGTTAAAGCGTTCTGATTTTCTTTTCCTCACGAGCTTATTGATTTTGGTGTTGATACTTATGAAAAGAAAAACTTTTCTCACTCGTGGTAATTAGTCACCTTGTCAGAAATATTGTTTATGAAAGCAGAGCAATAATCCAATGTTCAACTTTATTAGAAAAAAGAAGCCTACAAAGTTCGACCACGACTAGAGCTGGTTCATTTTCCAACACTGCTTCTAACAAACCTCTTTATATTTCTTAGGCACTCAACCCGGAGAATATAAGGATTTGAGTGGGGCGACTACAGGAATTTATTCTAATGGAACGATAAGGTTCGACCATGTGAAGAAAAGTGATGAAGGAAGCTATCTCTGCGAAGCACGCAACGATGTTGGCTCTGGTCTATCCAAAGTCGTCTTCCTCAAAGTTAATGGTAAGGCTGGATTTCTTACACTCTGATGTTAGCTATACCCTGCTTACTTCTTATTTTTGCCTAATTCCTTGTGCATATATAGCTTTCAATATCTACTTAAATTAGGAAGACAACAAACTCTAATTCGATATTATAAATCTAATTAATAATATTTGAGCAAGTAACAGAAATTAGCACATTTTAAATCTTAAAGGATGTTTTCTTCAAAGAGACGGCTTTGCTCTGCTTTGCAACGAGACAAAGGTTTGCTTCGTGTACCTAATTCAAATTAAGTATGTATGAATAAGTTCCCTTTACGGAAGGCTGGGTTCGGCAACGCAAAACACAAGGCGCTGGGGAGGGTTTATATGTTACATCATGCTAAGTTGCGTTGAAAGGAGAATATCCGATTAGGAAATGGTTGTGCTTATATTATATTGTATGCTTACGTCTTGATTTAATTGGCACACAATATGTTTAAAAATCATGAATAATAGTTTAACACAATAAGATATTAGCAGCATCAAAGACTTTTCATCTGTTTCCCTGCTCACTCTCTCAGGTTCGCTGAAGCCAGATCATAGCATAAGGCGGAAATGAAATAAACAAAGTAAATCAAAGTTGGACTCTGTTTAGTTGTGCGTATGCATATGTATATATAGGATGGAAGGTGTATTTAACGAGGGTTTTGTCTCAACACTCTTAACAGACACTTTCTTTTGAGGAGGGTATTAAGCAAAAAGTATATTAATGTGTAACGTATAGCCTACCTGTGTCTATGAAGTATGTGTATTAATAAGAAGCAACGTTCCAGCGAGAGAGAATCCTATATATATCTTTAATATTTTGCTGCTGCTTCATTTTATGTAGAACAACCGTTGTATCCTCCTTCTTGTATCAAACATACCGCAAATACATTTAGTAACTCTATTCGTGTTTGTAGTTTGCATGTTAGCTTTCTCCTTTCAAATCTTTTGATGAAAAGCGTATAAAGGGTTGCTGTGTGTTTTGTTGTTTGAATTGTTGTGAGTTGTTTACGAGGAGATGAAGATGTATCAAAGAAAATACAAAGAGTTTTCCACTATTGAACTTCATAATAGAATGATGGTTATTGATACGAAATACCATGTTTTCACTTCTTAAGTCCTTATGACGCAAGTATACCGTGCTCACATAATATTTGTAGATCAAAATTGCATGTGATTTTTATGAATATATATATACTCCTTTTAATTTCGTCTTAAAACCAATTCGGATTTAATATGGTTGGTGGGTAAGTGTTTTAAGAGGTAAGGAAAATGGGAGAAAAAATGTTTCACACGCATTCTGTCTACAGTTCAGTTCGCCAAAAGGGATTTCCAACATTAGAGAAAGTGGGTCATCATCATAACGCCTTCTAGAATCACATCTTCGGTTTTGTCATCTCTGTAGCATCGCATATATAAGTTATTCTTAAAAACTGACTTTGACAGAACTGAAATTAGATGAAAAAAACCAAACTTAATTAAAATGGGCTATCTTGATGTCATTGTTATTACACTTTCTCTATAAACATAGTAATCCGTATCAGAACATTACAATTTAGTGTGCATGCAAAAACGAAGTTATAAAGAATCAAACCTCATGTCGATTATCAAGAAACAAGCAAACTGTTATACGGAGGTAATGTTGAAAAGCATTATCAATAAGATAATAATATGCATAATGACTTGAATGCTGAAATTAGCGTCAATTCCGCAAGTAATACCAAACGAAAATATCGCTTCGTTTTTAGACATTTTGGCGAGTTGAAATTAGTTATATTCATGATTGGAATCTTTCTTATATTGATGAGACTTATTGCAAATTGATAACGAACAAATAAATGCATCATTTATTTGGAAAAAGAAAAGTTGTTACATGAATCATAATTATTGCTTGCGCATGGTCATATGGTATAAGATACAGATTCATAAAGTTTTATAGTTTATTACTAAAAAATACTATAATAATATATGTGTAACTGCTTAACTTGAAATACTTTTATCATTGAGTAGCTGAATCTCGGAAAGTTTAGTGTAAAAGTTCTTTTAGTTATTAATACTTATAGAAAAATAACTAGCTAGTGAATCATCATAATCTTTTGTGTGTGCAGTACTGTGCAGCACTGCTAACAGGAGTTTCTATGCATTTCTTATTCATTTTAATATTAAATATTTCGATCGAACGTTGCCCTACAAGTTGAAAAGAAATGAAACAATGGGTAGAAAAGAAGTAATATCACATTAGTTAGTACTTAATACTTACAGCACTGATGTAAAATGAGGGAAAGACAAGAAGATTTGAATTTTGTATATGAAGCCTACTTTTACTACTACTAAGAAGGACTTCGGCATATTTCCGGCACAGTAAAAACGACAGATGGAGGTATAGCATCAAGAAGTTGTTAAACTCTTAATATTATTACTAAAGATGAGTCAAACCAGTGTAATTCCGAGTCTGGGTAAGTAGAATAGAATTTTATAATATTGTTGTGAAGCGAGAGAAAGTTTCCTCATCATTTTCACTCCAGTTGACACAATGACAGGTCGGGCTTCGCTGTACAGATTAGAGAATTACATTGTCTGTGGAGACGGCGGCGGCAAAGCAAGGGCACAGGAAGAGAGAGAGAGTGAATGGGTAGTAAATCACAGTGTAAGAACAGTAAGATGCTGCTATACACACTTCAAGCTACCGTCCTCCGTATTTAAGAAAGTGTTGTGCGGACTTAAATCGGAAGAGAAAGGATGTGAGTGTCTCAAGGCACAAGTCTGCATCGTATAAGGTAGAAATTGTAAAGATGAGAGTGAGAATGAGAGCAGTGAGTTTGAGAGCAGAGAGAATGAGTGTTCCTGGTGTTAGATATGATATGATACGTGTACAATATGTTAATTTTAATATACAACGGAAAATATGTCCTTGCCTTGAAGCTGATTTTGGAAATCATGCTCTACATTTTCTTCACTAATAAATTTATTGTGAAGAGGAAGTGATTAAGGTGTTAATTACTTAATTATGAGAGTAGTATGAAAAGATATTTGATTACTATTAGCATTAGCTTATATTCATCATCAATTTTGAGTATCGTGGTGCTTTTACTTTGATTTGAGCATTGCTTTTAGCTTCATGCAAGAAGAAGGAGATCCTGCTCTGGTCCTGACTATTTACAATATTTTTTGTCTATGATACCTATTAAAGTATGATAATGATGAGAGCAGAATCCTCATAGAGTCATAGGTGAAAGAAGTGCCTTAATTATATTAATGGGTAGAAAGTAGAATGACAACTTGTTCTTCAAAGTGAGGGACAGCAAGAGTTGCTTGTAGGGTTTAGGAATGAGTTCTTTGTTCAGTGTGGGGCTAGTAGAGACAGGGACAAAATAAGTAGTAATAATAATGTATTGTTTACAAACTAAATTCCAGTCAAATTAGATGCATTGCAAACTAAGTTTGAAAGCTGCAATTTCTCGAACAAACTTAAAATTTGTATGTACAGCTGTAATATTGGTTCACTATGCTACGGAGAGACTGCTAAATTCTGTAGAATTTGAATATCAACTATTTTTCCAGTATTATTTCAACGTTATTCCTTTCTTCTACGAAAATTGATCTGCAATGCATAGGTTTTAGTTATATTCCGCATAGTAGACTATCCAGAAGCCTCGACAGGCTTCGCCAAAACTAATAGTGAATAGGTACTTACTGTGTGTCATACATTATTACAATACTTCAACTTCCCGATTTGAAAAGTTTTTTTTTTTGCAAAAATAACTTTTTTTGTTACTGCCATCATAAGTTGTAAGCTCTTCACCTACATTTTTTAGCTCGCTACGGTTGGTTGGCAATGCACTATTTGGTGAGCTGGCGGTTGGATTCTTAGATATTGGATTATTTTGGCGGATGTATCCGTTGCTCTTTGCCTGTTCAAGCGATCCAAGTTAAGTTGCCTTAAGTTTTTATGTTTAGACAAAGAACGACCTATAATATACAGTAAGACATCGAAAAAGCAGCATCTGTAACTAACTGCAGGAGAAGTGTGTAAAAGTGAATGTAAATGTTGTAATACACACTTCATATTTATACTATACTAAATATGGATACATAAAATTGGAAGATTATGCATGGGAGTTACTTTCATATAAATACATTTGCTCAAAACCGGCACGGACAGTGAAAGCAAATATGCAAGAAAATCCAAGTGTTTCCTCCAATATTTTCTGTAGCCAAAAACGCTTAGGTACCTTCTCACAAACAAACGCAACATGCATTTGTGCATATCGTTTTTTGCCCTTTTCTAATAGCAATAACATATTCCCAATATATTTACACTCTTTTGCCTGCATTACGTTCCTTCATCATCTATTATTTTCTTGGCTTCTCAACATTTAGCCCTTTTCATTCATCTTTCCAAATATTACATCCGGGTATACCTACATTTTGCTATGTGTTATGTACGCATATACACCCAAATTTTTAGGCAAAGTGGCAAGCCCAAAACTCGACTTGTTAAAAGTTTCAACTTGCTTTGAGTGTTGTATACATAAAAAGTGTGTATATATGTATATGCACACACATTTTTCTCTTCAAAAAAGTCAAGTCAACTAACTCTTCTTGAATGGAAATCTTATCAGCTCGCGGAGCATCAAGGAAAAGCATGAGTTAAGCTGCCTTTAGCTGTTTTGCTGAAATGGTGAAATGGCTGTTGCAGAAACGAGTGTTTCATCTTGCATGAAAAAAAGACTAACTTTTTTTGTGTGTGCCAAAAGTCATCCTTCAGATATGTGCATTATAATATTATTGCTAGCGTACATATACAAGTTATATATATATAGTGTACAAAGCATGCATTGAATATATAAAGCAGATGTTTTTCACTTTCACCATATACAGTCACATCAGTCGGCTTCTCTTGAATCTGTGTCGTCAAGTCCTTAAGCATGATAGGGAAAAAAGTTTCTAAAAAAAAGTTGAGAAGAGGGCCACTAGTAACAGTTGTCGGCTTAAAAAAGTCTCGAAAAAGTATGCAATCTTTGTAGACCCCTAGTTGAGCTGGAGGCTATTATCCATATAGGAGTAAAAGGGGTATTGAGATACATACCTTTATAGGGAATAAAAGGAAGATAAAAATATGCTAGTTTATGTATGGTCTCCTGTTGGCTGCAATTTATTCACACTGTATTTTCCTCTCACATCCCTTTCTTCCTTACTTATTGTAAATACATGTCCTCTGTTATTATTTTCAACACATCTTCTTAGAATTTTCCCAGGCTCGAAATTGATTACTGAAATAGAAAGCATGTGTGGAAATACTATAGATGTATACATTTTTTGCTCAACTCAAAATGAAAAGTTTAGTAAAAAATAAAAAAATGTGATAAAAGGGGGAAAAGTTGCTTTTCTATGTGAGTGCGGAGTATGTATATAGGAGGAGTGTAGTTGTTTGTGTGGGAGAGAAAAGAGTTAAAAATTAAAAGGGAGTGTTGAAGACGACGAGAGTGGGAGAGAGAATGAATACTCGGCAATAATAGGCTTCCTTGTTGAGCATCACGTTCTTGTTTTAGGTATCCCTTGTGTTTTCCCTTAAATAGGTCTTTAAAGACAAGAAAAAATACGGGGATTCTTTGTCAGTGGCATTAGCAGTAAACTAGTCACCTTCTACTGACGCAGCGAAGCCATAGTGGCATGGGCTGCTTTCTGCTTACTCACTCTTGGAATGCTTCATGATTAGGTAGGAGAGAAGACGGAATGGCAATGATGAGAATGGGAAAGAGAAATGTGTTGGTGAAGCCAAACCTCACAAGTCCATCAGTTCACTGGGGCTCGACAATAGCGGAAAATTCAGCATGTTTTCTCTTCTCCCCACTCGTTTTTTTGGCATTTCTTTTTACAACAAAAGGGGAAAACATCTATAGGTACTTTTAGAAAAGTCAGCTGGGATCAGGAAATCTCAAATTCTGAGCGTAAGTAAGCCGTTGAAACTCTTTATTGGAAATGTTGACGATGAAACCGGTACAACAGCGTAATAATGTAAGGAAGGGGTAATGTGAAATGGTATATAAAGAAGTGCTCCGACTATGATGATGTGAGTTTACTTGCAAACATATTGCAAAAATTACCCTCTTTCTTTGCTAACGTTTTTTCTACACTTTGCTTTGCTCATGATGCTGAATTATATGTGTTTAATGTTGAATGTATATAATTGTATAGTGAAAGATATACGTGTACCCTACACGGTAGTTGGCTTAACTCGACTGATTTCTTTTGATTTGATTGTGCAGCTCCAGCTCAATTTGCGGATCGGGATCAACAAATCTCCGTACGATCAGGAGAGAAAGCAATTCTTCAGTGTAGGGCCAAAGGGGATCTCCCTATTGATATCCAATGGTCCAATAAACACACAAAAATTGGCTCCCATTCCAATCACAGGTCTGTTTTTGTCACAGTACATATATTTTTTTGGGGGAAACTGTCACTGTGTGCACAACTGAAAAACAGCATACGACATTAGTTTTGTTGAACAATGTGGGGCATTAATAAAGCATGTTGTAGCGTACACTAGTTGGATACAACTCTGAAGAAACCAACTGATAAATGTTGTGTTCCACCACCATGTCATTATGCCACGAAGCAAAGTTTATTTTTATCTTTTTTCTATGTGTTTTTCTTACCAACGGTGACTCCTGTGGTCTTCTTTGTAAAAAATATATTCAGCGTTTTCTCCCACTGCTTCATGATTTTGCAATATCACGTTTAGCATACGACAGCAGCTTATTCTACTCAAAGTAAAACTTTTAATACCTCAGTTGGAGAGTCCTTTAGGGACTTAAAACATTTCTTGATCTCCCTTTCAACTTCTATTATCCTCCTTTATAAAAGCTGTAAAAGAAGCTGTGAGAAATAACATAAAGATGGAAAAAGAACAGACAAGAAAATTCCGCTTTTGGATACTCCTCTTCTGTTTGAAAAGATATATATATAATGGTGTCCATTCAAGTTTTCTTTTTACTCTTCCGACTTTCACTTTTCATCAATTTCTATTTGAATTTAGTGAGTTACATATTATCATCGCATTGAATGGTAAAGGTGAAAAACTGGCTCTATCAATCAAAGCAAAGTTAACTCTATTTTAAAAAGAAAAACTTTTAAAGAATGTGTGGGTAGTGAGGATTTGAACACACAAAAAACCTTTCGATTCACTTTTCAATATCCCTAGTTAATTTAATTTGCCTCCTGATTATATGGCTAGTCTCAAAGTGTAGATTTATTTTGTGTAACCACAACAGACAGAAAGGAGGATTCAAGAAATGGATGAACAATTTGAGCTGAGGAATGAGAAAACTTTGATGAGCTAAATTAAATAACTTTTTCATGTACGCAGTATAGTGCGAGGGACGGAACATTTTAAAATTTATTGGATTAGGTGATTTAAAGGGGGCGAAAGTTACTTTTTAAATCTTTCGTTAAAGACAACTTGTTGGGCAATAAAATGCTGGAGGATTCATGTGTTCATAAAAAGTGGAGAATTTGTTGTAACTGGGGAAGAACTTTGTGATATATGAATGTCGTGTGTAATTTGATAGAGTAGAGACAGCGAGTTTTTAATGGTACTGAATGTAGGTATGTTTCTGTCTCTGTACGTCTATAGGTACACCGTGAGACAACAGACTTTGGATGATGGTGCTATGTCGGAACTGTTGGTTGCTGATGTGGATCGGAGTGACAGTGGTTCATACAGCTGCTATGCCACTAATTCTTTTGGTACGGATCAGACATCAGTGGTGCTCAGTGTACAAGGTAAGTCCATTAGTTGATCCTGTCAAAGAAGCAAACAAAAAAGCTCGAGGTTGTGAAACTTGTTGTTTCTCCATCTATGGAAAGGTCTCTTCAATCTCAACTTTCTCTCTGTACTGGCTTGACTTTGGTATACGTTGTGAAAATTGTGATTGAGACCTCCGTAGAAATAACAGAGAATATTCATAATGAGAGCACTCCTACAATGCAAATAAGTGCTACTAGTCGTAAAATATACTCCCACTCCCACTAATGAAGTTTGAATACCCAGAGATTAATTTTTTCCATTGCAGAGCCACCAGAACAACCAGTTAATCTCCGCTTGCTCGAGACTCAAAGTCGTTCCGTCCAAATTACATGGCTGGAGAGCTTCAATGGAAACAGCCCTCTCATCAATTTCATCATACAATACAAATTTCCATCAGGTCAGTCACATTGTCATATATCGCTATATAATCTTCCTGATTTTTGTGAAGCATGACTACAAAATGATATAGTGAAATGTTTGTTTGCAAATGATGTAAAAAAAAGTTGACAAAGGGTTGACTTTACCCTGTTATGACAGTAATATTGAAGGGAGAATATAATAATTCAAAAGAACGCAAAAACATTTGAAAGCTCAACATGTTAGAATAAAGATGTGCAGTTCTAGTTTATGTATAATTAACCAATTTTCTGTTAAATTCACAAAAAGCTACTTTCACTCATACTTACTAGGTTCCAAGAACCAAAACTCCCAACAACTTTTCTGCCTATGGGCACACAAGCGTGTAGAGTCATCCTTATTACATTGCATTGGAAGGCCTGTCCTAATGATGTCATTTGAGAATTTAGTCAGACTCTTTTAAACGAGTCTCTTGTTGCTAGTATATACTTGCTACCAAAGCAAGTCTTATATATACTGATGTAGGCAACATGGCCTCGTATTTGACGTAATGACACCTGTAATTAATTAAAGGAACGTTGCAAACTCATAATTATATGTCACAAAAAAGGACCATGAAATAAGGATATTAGAGGAATTCCCAAAAGCATCTTTTCTGAACTTTTTAATGACTACAGAAAAAGATAATGATAGTAATACAAGTTCTCTCCACTTCTCAAATTGTCTGTGATTGCATTGAGCAGTGGGCTAAGTTTCGTATATAGGAAATAAGAATACGATTTAGATATAGTGTGTAACATCAGTATAATTAGTCACCATGTCATGTATACTTGTATACATAGTGTAACTTTATGTAACTGTGATTTGGGAATTTACCATTACTTGCAACTCTCTGGCCTGCATGAATAATATGAGGATGTATTTGAAGAACAGTTAGTGTGTAGGCAGTTGAAAGAAAATTAGTACAGATTGCCTCCAGTTACCTTGTAGAATTGTACGAAAGTGAACCCTCTTCCATGAAATGTAATCACTTTCACTGTTTGATGAGCAGCATGGAAAGGATGTCATCAAAATCTGTTTAGAATGCGAAATACAGTGTGACGTTAGGCAATGCAATCATTTTTAACCCTCCTGAACTAGTAATAAATGATCTCAGCAATTTTTCTCCAGTATCTCAAGCCAACAGAAAGTGGATAATTAGCGAAATGTATTTGCGTATCGATGAAAAAAATGACTGTAAAGTGAAAATAATATCGTATACAGTATAACGATGCATATGATGGTCAATTTTAAGTGGCTGATGCTGATAACATCGCGACTTTTGTTTGGCTAATATTAGATACGTGGACCGAAGCTGAAGTAGAGGAGCTAGCTGTTCCAGCTACCCAAACAACAGCAATTGTTGATGGTCTCTCCCCCTCAACAACATATCACCTCCGAGTTCTTGCTCAAAATGGAATGGGCTTCTCTCCACCAAGTGAGGTCATCCAAGTCACGACCGTAGAAGAAGCACCCGAGGGCCCTCCTCAAGACATTGACATTGAGCCAATCTCATCAACCAAACTGAGGATTCGTTGGGGACCACCGGAACGGCACCTCTGGCATGGCAATATACTTGGCTACTACCTCGGCTTTCGGGAACTGAGCCTTGCACTTGCTGCGGAATCTGGAATTTACGGGGAAAGTACCACTCCCCATTTTGGCTCACACATCCCTTCATTTGGTGATATGCACGGGTATCACTTTAAAACTGTCGAGGTAGGAATGAATTATAAAAGAAAAACTGGCTTCAACTTACGCAACGCACCAACTGAAAACTGCATAGCGTATATAGTCACATTTGGGTCCTTTCACTTCATTTTAGTATTCCTCCACTCCATTTTTTTCCTTGGTACGTGAGTTATGTAATGTCGGAGGATTCAAGGGAAATGTGCTCATAAATCTAAAATGTTAACGAAAAATACTTTTCTCATTCTCCTACAATATACACTCGTCTCATGTTACTCCAGTATTTGCTCCATGCAATCAATCCTTCACCTTCTTTATATTTCCCTAGTCTGATTTCCATTCTTATTTACGGGCGCAGTGAAGCTGCAAATTAAAACAAGTCTTGGAGAAGAACGCACTCGCTCGCGTATCTACAAGAGAAAATGCTTATTTTGTTCACTTTCACTTTTTTTGGACTCAGGTGGGAATCGATTTTGGAGGAGAGGCACTCATCGACAACTTGAGAAAATTTTCTCGATATGCTGTCATCGTACAAGCATTCAATGCAAAAGGAACTGGTCCTCCATCTTACCCCGTGATTGGAACAACACTTCAAGATGGTAAATACCTCTATATATTTTTTAAAAAGAAAATTGTTTGTATTTCAATACCTCCCCCTCTGGTTTCCCATATATCCCTTTTGTTGCTTTGTGTTAATAACGCCCTGTTGCATTGTTTTTGGGTCTGAAACTCAAGAGAACCCCTTTGGGATCCCGATATTGTGTTTGTCTCGCTGTCATTCTTGCAGTGAGCTTAGTTATTTTCGTGTCGTGTCATCTATTTTACCCTTCACAAGCATTCCATATATTATTCATTCTGAGTGGTTATCAACCAGAAGAATACAACGGGAAACGCCTTTCAACTATAGTAATTCTCACGACGTCGTTGTTTAGAATCTAATCCCTTTTTTGGGAATAGATGTTATAATTTCGTCTTATTTCAATTTACGCTTCTGGAAACGATGAAACAATGTGGGATTTCTATTTCTATATCACCATTTATTGGATGCTGTTTTCCTTAGGTTTTAGTGTACTGAACTGGCCAAAGTTACAAAAGCCTTGAAGAGCAAATAACGGCAATTGTTACCCCTATCAGAAAAATGTTTTAGCCATCACTTTGATCATCGGTCCCTAGCCACCCACGCATCCAACACTTAAAATGAACTTTTATACTATGCTATCAACTATTTCCAAACACTCCTATTTGGTGAGAAACGAAGTAGCAAGAAAATCCAAAATGCGCGACGGGAGATTTGACGTTACTAATTTCCCATTAGTCCATCTAAATGAATACTTAAAATTGTAACTGCATTTTTAGTGTCCTTTTATATATTTTTGTTGAGACAACTGTCAGTTTGTTGGGTAATCTAAAAATAATTAAATCTGAATAATTGATGCTTTTATTACTAAGGCCCATGTTCTTTTAAAGAACTTTGTTTTGATACAGCTGAATATATACAGATATACTTGCAACTCAAAACTTCCCCTTTGTTTAAGAGTCTACTTAATAAAGGATTACAAATCGAATTGGATAACATTTTGGGGAGAAAGCACAGAAGCAAAGTTGAGTATGGTTGGTGGTTTCATTTGATCGCACGTGTAGATTCGATAAATACTACGCATATAATCCACCACTTTAACACTAGTTCATCAATCCACACGGTAAAGTAGGAAAGAAGCTCTACTGAGACGAAACAGTGTTGTGTGGCACAGCAGTACAATATGACACATGATGAGAAAGTAACTTAATAATCAGTGAGGGTGACAGAGATAAAGAATTGAATGGTGTATTGTATTATATCCCGTTAATTCTGCTCTTTATTGTTTTGCACTTACCGTGCTACTCACTATATCCTATGTTTCAGCTCGTTAAGTTGGTTTTGGCATTCCCTTTCATAAAAGGCATATATGTATATAGCATCAATGGGAGAGTGGAGAACTGCGTATTTCATGAAAGATATGAGTATGTTTGTCAAATAACATCTTATAATTCTTAGACAGATATACTTGTGAGTGGTGATACGATATGATGAGTACAAGGTTTATGACATAGTTCCATATATATTATGTGGCATCGTGTTTGGAATGTAGTATGATATCTCCTCTTGTTTGTGTGATCATGTAGTACCAATCTTTATCACCGGAAAATGTGGGCTGTAAGGCGATCTCATCTCAAAGCTTGCAAATCACTTGGGACAACCCACCATTGGAAGGAAGGAATGGGGTCATTCAAGGATATAAAGTGATCTACTCACCATCTGAAGAGACGGTTTTCCCTTCTTTGTTGCTAAGTCAGATCCCTGCATCATCAGCATCATCATCAGGAGGAGCATCATCTCCTTCAGCGTTCTTATCAGCCGCCACCTCCTTATCGACTTCTATAGCAGCATCATCATCATCTTCTTCTGGCTCGGCATCATCATCAAGTGCACAACAAGGACAACAGCCGCCTGTTTCTTTGGGAGGATCATCATCATCAGAGTTAGGAGGAGCTTTATCAAGTCCCGAAACAGACTTTAATGTCGAAACGAAATTAACGACTGAGCGAGAGTTGAGTGTGCATGGTTTGAGGAGATGGACAAATTACACCATTTCCGTTCTCGCCTTTACGGCAGCTGGTGATGGAAAGCTGTCTGAGCCTGTGATTTGTCACACAGATGAGGATGGTAAGTGCTCTTGTACACACATTACTCAGCCATCACAAGACAGCTCTAGATTTATAAAGCTTGCAAATAGGAAAAATGTTGAAGCGGGGGAAGGCGAGATAGGGATTTTACATTGACGGGGAATAAAATATTGAGAGTTTTCCGTGCATTCAAGCACTACTTCCTACACACATGACGATGATGATGATACTCTGACATATTTTGTCATTTTCCTTCCATTTTACATTTACGCTATTCCCATTTTCACCACTGATTTTCAGGCTCCGCTTATCCTGGTACTAGTCTTGCTTCAAGTTTTTAAGTAGATTTACCGATTGCAGGAAATGGATTGAAGTTTAGCTACGCACATATGGATAGCTGTAATGAATCAGATTTGGAAACTTTTTCAATTTTGTTTAATGTGAGGAGAAACGGCGTACCTATACATACATTTATATATGTACCTATTAGATAGAATGAGAATATCGTGGAACGCTTTTTTCCCCCAATTCAATTTTCTCTAGAAGAATTACTCATACTTCACTTACTTTCTATTCGCATAACACTTTAAATGCATGAACAGTTGGTCTAGCATAGAAGCAATTAAAACACAAAATAATATGCTATATATTGCAGCGATCTTTAGTAATTCATGCAGCTTTTATTCAATTGTTGCTTATTTGTACATTTCTCATTTGCCATGAATCATAGCAAAAAACCATGCATGTGTTACAAAAACATCTTGCTGTTAATGGCAAACTTACCATTCGATTTGATATGGGTTTTAAAAGCATTTTAAAAACCTAATGGGTATAAAATACTTATGTAACATGAAATCGATACTACAGAAAACATAGCACTTTAATATCAAACGATATCCACAATAGTAGGGCGATTATATCATTCTCCGTTACCGAAAAAGGGTCGTGGTATTTAGAATTTAGAGTTCCAGAATGCATCTCCATATTCTCCATCTTCTATTCCATCATACTACCATTC
Source organism: Orchesella villosa (assembly GCA_036850725.1). Taxonomy (NCBI): domain Eukaryota; kingdom Metazoa; phylum Arthropoda; class Collembola; order Entomobryomorpha; family Orchesellidae; genus Orchesella; species Orchesella villosa. Next base: position 16,989 of record JAANSM010001675.1, read on the forward strand.
CTGATTGCTAGTTCATGAATACATGTGGAAAGAGCGAGAAAATCATTACGTGGAGTACATACTTGTTTTTTGTAAGGTCTCGTACCAAAGTACAAGCAAAAGCCTGGTTCATTTCATGTTGTATGTAAGTCGGCCTCGTTCTACTCTTACATTTGAGCTTTGTTCAGTTTCATCTGGTGTTTGTTGTTTGGGGATCAGTTTGCGGATTTTTGGATTCTATTAGACCTCACTCGACGGCAGTAAACATTCACTTTCGCTCACATTATGTACATAAGTCATGGCCATGTCTGTTCATCATGTTTGAGTTTGTATTAGAATCCTGGATTGTCCTTCATTTCCTCTCTTTCCTTTCATCACACTAGTGTAACTCTTTTCACACTTTTCCCCACTCTGACGACACTATCTATACGCATATTTGCTTTATGCTACTTTCTTTGCTTTCACTCTACTTTTTCTCCCTTGAAGCCTCATCTCGTTTCATCTCACACAGTTTATTGGAGATAGTTTTTTGACTGAAGTTTGTTACCCACTGTTTGTCTGTCTGAAGTGAAGTAGTTTCACC
>JAANSM010001676.1:0-17550 GCA_036850725.1 Orchesella villosa
ATTTTCAATGAAATGAAAAGGTGTCGCAAGATGAGGCGTAACGCGATCGAGGGCATGCTACACAATGATTATGCAACTTACATTCAACATTTGCAGTTTACTTGCCTTACATTACCCCATTACTGAAATATTTACATTCCTTGTATAGTAGGTAAACTACAACGTTTCTTTTGAAGGCAAGGAGCATGTAACATTGGTGCAGTGCTGAACATTGTGTAATAAAGATCATTAAATATTTTGTTATGACAAGTTCAGTTCGTAGCTTTTAGGAAGCATCCTCAAACTTGGAATTTATAGGTGTAATATCCTGGAAGTTCCGTAACAGATACTTACATAACAGGTTGGGTTACAATTACAACTTAATTACAACTATATAGATGCAGATACATTACTACACTGTCTTCATTATTGGAAGATACCAAATCTTACACTGTCCCTTTTCTCAGAACATAACATGAGTCTATGGCAGTTTTGGGCACCTGGATTGGAGTGTGGACTGGACACATACAACATATGCATACACAGTCGTCATGATCAATGGGTGAACTTCGTAATGAACAAATAAGTAAATATCTCAATACTGTTATATCCTATACTGGTGCATATGGTATACCTAAATTCAAAATAAAGCCAATCATTTTTATCATATATATGATCCACAATGCCACCAAATTCATAGAACAAGACCAAACGGAATGCCCTCATTCAAAGTTTGCAAATTACTTCGATGCTATGCAAATCGTAATGAACAAATAAGTAAATATCTCAATACTGTTATATCCTATACTGGTGCATATGGTATACCTAAATTCAAAATGAAGGCAATCAGTTTTATCATATATGATCCACAATGCCACCATAAATTCATAGAACAAGATCAAACGGAATGCCCTCATTCAAAGTTTGCAAATTACTTCGATGTTATGCAATTGAAATGAACAGGTTACACCTGGTAAGATATGGATGTAAGGCAATTTGGTATTTTTAGAGTACTTACGAACGATGAATCGGCGTATACTGCCAGTGAAGTCTTATCAGGAATTGCTGTCACCGTAAATGAATGTGCTTTGCGGTTTATGCCTTATTATCACATCAGTAATGCATCCACTTCAGTGGCATTATAAAAAGCGTGTGCAGGTTTAGTAATTGTTGATAGTGTTATTCTGATAAAGTAGCACATTTTCAATGAAACGGGTAGACAATTTGCGAAAGATTTATATTTGGAAATATATTTATTGCATTTTAATTAAGTCACATTCAACATTAAGCTGCATTTGTCATGAATTCATTTTTCTCCCAGTGTCAGTTGAATCAGGATATGGTTAACTTTTTAGCTTTCATACATTATTTAGCCAATGTATTAGCACGTAATAAGTATTAGCATACGCACGTATGTAACTTTCCCCGATCGATATGATTTGGAACGTTTCTTCTGAAAATATCAAATACAGTTTAAAACACTCATGATGATACTACATGAATAACGTATAACAAAGTTTTTATATCCATGAAAATGTGCTGAAATTACGAAATCCAAATGTACGATGCATGATCTACTTTGCATTAGTAAAGCATATAAGCGCATTGGGTAGTTGTTTGTGGTTGGTATGTACATTGAAACCAAAGATGATTCTCAATCCTAATGGAATTCTATCAAGTTATCGATTGGGGCAAGATTTGATAATCTATTTTTGAGTTATAATGTGGGTAGCTGTAATATACATGATTAGATATTTAAAGATCGCATTATTACATAGATATAGTCATCTTTTCTTTTGGTCGCATATACAGTTAAGTTCATTGACTATGAAAGATTATAATTTTTTTTAATTCGAGTAAGGATTTCGTAAACGTACTTCCTATACGGTGCCAGCATTATACACGTTATTTGAATTATTACAAGGAATGAGTACGTACGAGAGTCACGAGAGTGAAAGTCCAAGATGAAAATCCTGAAAATCGTCGAATCTTCCATAAGTTCCACAACTGTCCTCATTTTGTACATGTGGAAAGTTACTGTATACGATTGCAAATTGTAACATATCCCATGCTCGTTTGTACATATTTTAATTATGTATGGCTTATGGTTATTATTACTTTCATCTAACATCTAACCCTTCCTTCATCTTCAAGTAAGTTGTTTCTTTATTCCCCATCCATCTGAAAATTTCGAGAATATTCAAGGAACGTGATGTTGAAACAAACAAAACTCAAAGCAATATTCTCATATTTGTACAATCTTCAAAAGGACTTGTATTGGTAGACATTTCCTACTACGTCTTTCCATCTCCTTCTCCATTGATCTTAATATTAAGTTTATCTTAAGAATAAAACTTCTATGCCCCGCATACTGTCTGATCATCTATTGATTGCTGATTTGCAAAAATATTTTATACGTTAACATTTTTTTGAAAATGAGGTGAATTTTTTTTAATAACTCAGGCATTCGTATACTTGGGGTCAAACATTTTGGTGACAAAAACTACATCATGCAGTCAAAAATTACAGAACAATGTTGCTCATAAAATGTTACATATTATGTCTCTCATTTGTGACTAACTTCCTGTATGCGATCTGGTGGTTTATGAGTTAACCAGTTAACGTACAAAAGTTGTCAAAAGAACAAAAAACAGAACTAAAAAATAGAGCCATATTATCTAAACTATTATAGGTTTTGGTAATGGCATATCTATTCATCGTAGAGGTGCATGAAAATGAAAACTAGCACTGCTTAGACATTCACTTTCACTGCCTTGCATATGTACGGGGGAAATCTAAGAACTGCTAGCCCTCAGATCCGGCTCAATGTTCTCAACTTACTTACATGCATTAAAATGAATGAATGCGTGAGTCAATATAGGAAAATTTAATTGGTTACACAAAGCTTGAAGTTTATGAAAACCTCGAATCCGACGGAATCAGAATATCAAGATCAGAGAAACCGTCAACTATTGCATTAGGTTTTTGATATACGACACGGAGTGAAGTCCCTCTTGTACTCATATTACAAGGAAAATCTCTTACTACGAATTACATTAAACCGCGTAAGGGACTTTAAGATAGCAGGAATGAACTACTAAATTATGCCAAGAAGAAGTTGACATGTATACTCAATCCTGTTTACGATTATGCATGATTATGATTTCACATCAATAAAAGAATCGAATATAATTTAATGAGTAGCAAATTAGTAAAGCAAATTATCGAAGAAGATGCATATTCAACGGCAAATTGTTTTCAGTCTGTCTACAAATACGTCACAAGAAAGAAATTAACTAATATTTTTTTGCGCCATAGTGTATGTATTCTACGAGTTTGGGTTTGGAGTATTTTAGTGGCTTAAGTACATAGTCAGAAGTGAGTGTCTGTTCTGTAAAAAGCCCTTTTAATTCCTATATAGGCTCAATATATACTGAGGCTCAGTAACTGAGCATGGCATAACCAATATCAAGCTTATATTTTGTATGTACTTTAGTTTAGTATCGTAAAAGATCTGTTTTCGTGTCTTTTAATACCTGGAATAAAATTCTCATGTGTACTTACGTGTGCACAAGCATACTTAAAGTAATACATTTATTGTTAGAGTGTTGTTGTGTGATCCTCGTCGCAGTACATGGCCCATAAATGATGGCAACACTGCACTAGCTTGTTGCTGCTCGTGGGCGTAATGATAGATATGAGACTGGGAAAGGAATGAGCTTTCCTTACAAGGATCCGAGCACAAAAAACTCAAGCGATTAATAATCATTTTAGCTGCAATTTGCATTGTTGCTTGCGACATTAAGTATTACGAATTGTGAAGCCATACGAATTTAATTTTGTGGCCTCTATGGGGCAAACATTACATCATTACTGGCAATATACAGATACTAACGAATAAAGTACTTAAGTAGATTTCAAATTTCTTGATGCATGATATGATGTGATATAATATGCATGTGCACGCTATCAATATTATTCATTTATCCACGCTGTTGGCTGTGTCATTTTATTTATCCTACTGAGTACAGCCTATGCATTTCTATGTGCTACTAATGGACAAATTTCGTCCAACTAACTTACTTTTTCTAACGCATCACACCATCTCAAAGAAAGACGACTTGATGGGAAACAAAACAAGAATGACTAACCCAGTCTACGTAAAATTATTATGTAAGAACTCTAATTTCATTTTCGTTGTAGACAAAGCAAGAGTAAAGATAGGTATACGAATCACACTGTAATAATGAAAACTCAAAGGATCTTTAACATGTACTTTGATCGTGTAGGTAGCCCAAATTTCATGTACCCCAACTCTAGTAAATAAGTTACATTATTTTATGCACCCAGTAAACACGCAAGGAATAAGAAATAATTTACAAAGGTTGCTTTTGGTTATCCTCATCAAAGCATCGACATACATCGTATATCTGCATACATTATGAATGCATACACTCTTGTCTCCTCTCCACTCACCACTGCCTTCTTGTTTTTAGTAAAATATCCCCATCGCCAAGTTCATATAAAAGACAAATTTTTTTTCATACACTAAAAGCCACATATATAGTCCTCCTCCTCTCATCTAGCTCTGCTACATTTGATTCACACGGTTATGGTTACATATACTCACATCACAACTGCATGCTATAATGATTTCGGAGTGTCGTAAGCAAAATGCTCGTAAAGGGAATTCTAACGTACGATACATATAAGTAAGAGACGAGTATAGTACAGAGATATACTTATACTTATATGAAATGATACCTTTTCTCTTTTAAGTTTTAGGAATAAGACTTTTTTTGTGGCACGTTATGTACGTACGCAAGTACAACAGTGGAGGTAGACGTAGGTATATATATATCTACCAATAGTGTCTGATCTGCCTTTTCCATCCCGTAGTGATGTGATAGTAGTGAAGGAAAACACACGTAGATGATCCAATCCAACGAAACCATACCATCCGACTACATGTCCTCCTAACCATCACTCACATTAATTCAACTACATATATAGTTCTTTAGTCAGTCTTGATTTTGCTCCTCATTCTCCTCTTCTCATTTTTTTAAACATTATAAATATATATCCAGATATGTATATGTATTTACTGAATTTACTCTCTTATATTCATTGAATGAGTACACACACACGTACACGAGCACTTTGGTTACTGAGAGAAAGAGAAGTAAGTGGAGTATGAGGCATATGAGTATATTTTATATGCAGTAGTTGTGCTGTGAAACCTTGTGAAATACGAAGGTTGATCTTTGGTCATTATCCCAGTTTACTTAGATACCTAGATTTCTATCATTATCATCAATCCTTATAGCTCTAGCCGTGTGTATTATATTCTATTGTGTATTCATTTCTTACTTTGAATGAAAAAAGTATGTACTTTGGTGCGTCGTGCTCTTCATTTTATTAACAAGTTAAAAAAAATTTGATATTTGAGCTTGTCCGATTTTTTAAAAACCTAATAAATATCGGTTTTTTAAAAAGAGTTTGGTTGTTCTACATTCTACTTGGAAAAGTGATATTGGTTTTATAGAGAGGAGGAAAAATTGTCAGTTTTCTTTGATTGGTCGATGACGGTGACGAAAAGGTGAGAAAAGGAAATATTGAAGGTTAGTGATAGCGATAGTAATATAGCAGTGTAGGTATAATACGGTATACCATACCACCGCACCAGGCCAGAGACCACTTTTGCTGGTCACTGCCATGAGTATATTGGATGTGTAGTTGAGTGGTTTTGTTATTGTGTATTCTGAAGAGGAATGTAGGAAGTAGGGGAAATATAGAAGTTCGATTTAAAGTTATAAAAGTGTGGAACCCAATTCGGTCTCTGCTAATTTGTTTGGATTTTAGAGTTTCAGACTTCATAAGGTGATAGATAGGTATGGATTATAATTGCATGAGTAAGTTTTAAAAGTGATTATATGCGATCTCAGATCTAACAAATTGGAAATTGTTGGTCGCGCTTTCTAGGCATTAGGGCTGCTCTTAATTCACGAACGATTACTTAGACAGTTATATTGGAAGTGGAAGGATTCTGCATTTTATTAGGGTAGGTGTAGATGTAGTAGGACGTAGGACCAACCCGGGCACATAATAGCATAACATCCGCGTTTATAGGTACGGACTATAAAGCGGAATTATCAAAACAATATGAAGGGAATATTTTAACGGCCCTGACACCTGAAAGTTGTTTTCTGAAAAATAGGTATGGATTATAATTGCATGAGTAAGTTTTAAAAGTTATTATATGCGATCTCAGATCTAACAAATTGGAAATTGTTGGTCGCGCTTTCTAGGCATTAGGGCTGCTCTTAATTCACGTACGATTACTTAGACAGTTATGGGATCGTTCAAATATTACGTTATCACAAAATCGGCCTTTTTGACCCTACCTACCTACTATGTTAGCCCATTTAACATTAATAGATTACCATTTAAAATACATTACGCGTCATACACGACCGAAGGGACCCACCTACCCTAGTGGATAACGTAATATTTGAACGGTCCCTATATTGGAAGTGGAAGGATTCTGCATTTTATTAGGGTAGGTGTAGATGTAGTAGGACGTAGGACCAACCCGGGCACATAAATAGCATAACATCCGCATTTATAGGTACGGACTATAAAGCGGAATTATCAAAACAATATGAAGGGAATATTTTAACGGCCCTGACACCTGAAAGTTGTTTTCTGAAATTGTCATTTTCGTGCACAACACATGCAACATAACGTGACATATGAACAAGGATTAGCTAGTCAAATTTGAAATAAAAAAGTGTTTTTAAGCTGTAAGCTGGCTCTTGTGGAATAGGAAAGTAAAGACATTTATTATTGGCATAATTGGCATAATTGTATCCGCAAAATTGCTCAAATGTCAAATTGACTTAACCAACCGAGTAGTTTTAATAATTTTCTCAAGGTCAGATAACAGACAAGGTTTATTTCTTGGCTGGTTGGTAGTCCTCGACACTCGAAGTTTATTGTCAACAGTCAATATTTATAGTCTTTCTCCATTCTCTGACAAACTTTTGACTTTCACTTGCAACTTATCATAACCATGCAGTCGAATAGAGAGTCACAAGTTGGGAATTTGGTAGGTTGTCAATTGTAGTGTAAGTTCGAATAAATAGGCAGACAACAGAGTGAAAGTTGAAAGTGTTTCAATGCATATGTGATAGGGGTCAGCAATAAGGGCAGGTGGTCAGTCATCAGTGGTACGACTAAAACGTACAGAGGTGAAAAGTATTGAAGCCATGTCATTAAAATCCCTGCACACGGGATAACATTATACGAGACGAGGGTTTCATCGTGGCTTATTACGCAAGATATTTTCGTAATATACAACATCAAATATACAAGCAAACACCACCCTGCACAACTATCCCAAATCCCAACCTCTAAATTTATATATTGTATGTATGATTTACCTTGATTCAACATGATCGAAATAAGGAATAGCAAATAGTGGTAAAAGTCACATGTCACATGTACTGTCATGTACATTGTTAAGTTGTACATGTTCATGTAAGTTGTTAGTAATTTAGGATTTGGATTTCGTAGTATGTATTTCTGCCTCTAATACTGTCTGACAAATTCGTACTTCTGACTGCTGACCTAATACAATACGTTTTTTTTGGATCATATCATGATCATACATCATAGTTTAAATTCGTTTCGAGGTCAATTTTAGGATTTACATTGTTATTGTTGAAAGAGAAAGCTGAAAGAGAAATCCGCAACACTATTTCATATTTTTAACGGTTGGTGTTGGCAGTGATTCTGGTTACAGGTTAAGTTAGGTGGGGTACGGGTACGACTGGATAGGCTGTCATAAGTGTAAGTAGGGGAAAGCGTATTTTCAACTTTAGGACTGAATAACGTTGCATGCAGACTACTGAAAATTTCTGTTTGCATAAAGTCAGTTTTATTTTAGCGTACGTCACCCGAACCTAGAATGTAAGATGCCAATGTTGAATGTAGAATTTTTTAATTACCCATGAACTGTAGGATGCTATACTAAATCAATATAAGTGATAAGAGATAGTAATAAGTTGCAAGTTATTGTTGATTTGCATTTGTCATTGGTCGTGTAGCTATAATGTCATTACTTTTTTGTGAATTTATTAGTTCATTCATCCAACTTCATCCGTGCTATTAGTGTAGTGTACTTCCACTTACGTTCAACATTCAGTAATAATATAAATATATTATATTATATTACAGTGACAGTAACTCAACGTTGAACTCATTGAACTGTTGTAGATGTGAAAATGAAACATGTACGTTCAATGAGATTATTTGTTTTTGTCCAATATTTTAATCAAAAACTGTCTTTTTACTGATTGCAGGATCGGAGTGAACTGAAAAATATTCGCCATGCATACGTTAGTGGAGGTTCCGGTTGGTACGAATGGGGGAACGCATGTACCAGCATTTCTTGCAAAGCTTTGGAAAATTGTGGACGATTCCTCTACCAATGATCTCATCTGCTGGAGCGACGTAAGTTATTATGGACAGGAGACATTAAATTTCAGTTTTCAGTAGTTATATTACCTCAGTAATGTTATAATAGTGGACCCTCCTACCATTCTTCTTGTTTAGGTGTTAGGCTGGTTGTTAGTTAGAAGTTTATTGCTTTTAAGTGCTCGGAAAACGGATCGCTTGCTCCATATAGTGTATAGTAAAAATCGATTTATTCAATTACTAAAAACTAATTAGGTCGCTTTCTTCTTGTACAAATCTATTTTCAAACGAACTACGAATTTTAGCATAACACAGTGTGTTTAAAAACAAAATTGAGTTCATTCATCATCAATTAGATTTGGAATCTGTATTTAATATTTTGTTGCTTGATTGTGTGTAGTATTTTCAAAATCATCATTCGCCAGTAGCGACTACTTATTGAGTGAGATAGATTGTGCATAATAGATTGAGACGTTACTATATTACATGGAGTATAAGTAAATACACATCGGCAGTCTTATTTTTACTGTGTGGGAGTAGGAAGAAGAACCTAGCTTTCACAATATATTGGCTATATATGGTCAAAGAGAGAGAGCGCGGGGGAGAGGATAAGGAAATCAAGAAGTTTTCAGTCAGACTCCCACACTAGCTCTAGTGGTGCCTCTGGGTTAATAATTTTTTACAGGCGCGGAAATAGTTAGTTTATGTATGTTATGTATTACTAATATTGTAGCGTGTTGGGTTTTGGGATGTGAGACACACATGATACATAATGAAGGGAGGTTGCCCGAATTATATCCTTTTAACTATGTCAATAAATAAACCACGTTCTTTTGTAGTTATTGTTATTATGTATTAATGAACCATGAAGTAGGGATTCGTAGACGTAGACTTCATACTTAATGATTGATGGAGAATGAATAAAACGTTACTACAATAGATGCATAATCGAATTAGCGAATAACTTAAATTTAAAAAAATTATTTACATTGAAGAATGGTGATGATAACAATTTACAGATGGGAAACAGTTTCATAATAAGAAATCAAGCTAAGTTTGCGAGGGACTTGCTACCACTCTACTACAAGCACAATAACATGGCAAGTTTTGTGCGACAGCTTAATATGTGTAAGTATTGCAATGTTCATATTTTAATGTGATATGGATGATGATTCTGAGACATCTGAGATGATGACAGTATTATGTATTCTAAAACTTCGCTCTTTCAGATGGGTTTCACAAAGTCGTGTCGGTGGAACAAGGTGGTCTTCGAGTTGACAAGGATGAAATGGAATTCGCTCATCCATTTTTCTTGAAAGGACAAGAGACTTCGTTGGAATTAATCAAGAGAAAAGTATGTTGAAAATGCAAAACTATTTTTTACCTTGAAATGTTGAATTGCTCACCTTTCGCCGAAGTTATTTTGCTTTTTATGAAGTTGTCATCTTTGGATAATGTTCCATCTTAACGAATTTATGATTTATTCGTATTAGATACCAGCATCTAAGCATGAGGAATCCCGAATACGACCGGATTCTCTCAATAAGGTTTGTAAAAAATAGTTTTAACTCAACTCGTCAGTATTAGGTTTAGTAAGTTTACGTTGGATTAGTGTTTGTTTGTATTAATTGTGTTTGTAATGTACGAAGGTTCTTCTTGATGTCCGTCAAATGAAAGGCCGACAAGAAACTATGGATAATAAACTACTCACAATGAAAAGAGAAAATGAAGCGTTGTGGCGAGAATTAGCTTCGTTGAGACAGAAGCACGCTAAGCAAACGCAGATAGTGAGCAAGGTAAAGATTAATTTTATCTTAGAGTAATTATGAGTGATTTGTTTTATTTGCGTCTTGAATACCAAAAAGTCATCGGGATGTTTTCTCCCTAACCAACTGAAACCACGTTGTAATAAATGTCAAATATTCATTTTTTACAGTTGCTTCAGTTCCTCGTTGGTATGATGTCTCAACAGACGCCCCGACTAGCATTCAAGCGTCGCATGCCTCTCATGCTTAATGATAAGGATGGTGTTAAACAAAAGCTTTCAAGGACGGATGTAAGTATAATCTTATTGTTATTAACATGCTTGTGCTAGTGATCTTGTACTAACTTCAAACCCAATAAAGTTATCAATGCATTTAAATATAATGTAACTTTATCACGCTTCACTAACTATAAATTCTTAAAAAATATTTTCAGGCGAATGAACCAACTGGACCAGTCATACATGATGTTACAGAGTTGTTGGAATCTGATGATTCTGTGGAAGCTCCAGAGGACCAAGAATACATTATAGCTACTACGCCAGGCGCAAGGTCGAAAGATAGCAGTCCTATGAATGCACCTTCGAAAAGCCCTTACTCGGAAACAATTGTAGGAGGTGGCTTGAGTCCTGAGAGTCCGGAAATGTTATTTTCGGTGAACCCATCATCTATTAACCCTGCAGTTGCATCACCTGGACCAATTGTTGCTCAGCTTCAGCAAGTCGTGAATGATGTTCAACAGAGCAAACAGCAAGGTACTTATATGCTTTTAAGGCTCATTAGATTTGGAGGTTTTGTGGTTTAAGTATTCATTTGGTAATATAATAACATAATTGGGATTTCTAGTTAGAGCTAAAGGAAAACAGTCCGCCAAGAAAGTTGGTGGCATTGGTTCAACAATAACATCAGTGAAGCAAGAAAACAACGTTGGGTTTACAAAGTCTCCGGTTAACTTCATTCAGAGTAAGTTCTTTTCTTATATTGTTTTGTACTGTACCTTAAATCTATTCCGAAAAATCGGTAAATGCATAGTTTCTTCTAGTCATAAAGCTAATTTTGTTGAAAATTTTCGTAGATACGATCCAGCCCCAGCTTCAAGTTCCTGTAATGTCATCAGCGGCATCGGCACCACAAGTATCTAACAGTGTACCAACAACGCTGTTTTTCTCTGCTCCGGGAGTAGCTGAGCCAGTCCAAGTTGTTTTGTCGATTCCGGATCAAGTTTGCACAACAGTTCCCAGCACATCAAATGTTTCGACTCCAGTTGTTGCTCCTAGTACAAGTTCAACTTCCGGAAAACCCTTAAACTTCCCACAGCAGTCCCTCCTGAATGTACCTATGAATAAGCCAACACCTGTGCACAATAACGCAATGGATGCTGCTGGAAGGTTTGTTGAAGCGCTTATAACAATGTCACGATTTTCCTCCTAGTATTTTTGTCTATACTTCAGTGTCAGCAATGATGGAGTTATTGGAGTTAATTGATTTGGGTTTTCGTACCATGTTTTATGTTTGATCTCTATCGCGTAGAATTGTATTTGAAAGGTTGTCACTATAAATGAAGGTCACTACATATATGACGTTGTTTGCTTGCTATTTGGACATGGACAGATGCTAGACAATCAAAAATTACGAAACTGAATGATGTGTTTAATTTTTCCATTATAGAAACCAAGCCGTCAACCCCAGAATCCTCTTGAAATCGAATGGTAACGTAGTATCGTAAGTTGGAAAATAAAACAAACCATGACAGTGGGTTTAGAAATTAAATTGAGATATGGAATGAAATGATTGTTGATATTTCATCTGAGTTTAAGAGTACCTAATATTGAAAATACTTGCGCATTATGTGAAAGGTAAATCTGGAGATAACATCTAAATTATATGTATAAGATTCAATTATTGTGGTTACAATTTTGGCACACGTGTGCCTACATTCACATTCAGTTCCGCAAGCAGTACAGTAAAAGCGACAGGTACTGAGTTAGGTAGGTAGATTTGATGTGTCAGCTACGAAAGAATATTGACATTTAACATATTATAGTTTTTAAATGCCTTCAAGCAGGATTACGGGGATTGGGGATGCATGCCAATTTATGAACGGCAGATAATCAACAATAAATTGTTGTACATTACACTTCCATAAGTGATGCTGAGTTGTAGATGCATGTTACACGTTTTAGTATCCGGTAAATATTCAAATTGAATGAATTATAGTTAATAAGTCCACTGTCCACGATCGACTGTTCTTTATTTATAATATAAAATAATTCAATTAGTTATATATTGACTTATGTCACATAATGCCCTGATATGTCAATATTTTGTGTTTATGACATTTGTGTGTAGTGAGTGGTTTAATGTTTGTGTTTACATTATACGCTTTAGTAACATTACATTTACCTTAATTCCCAGGGAGGATTTAGATGGCCACTTGGACGATGTTGAAGTCGGGTTGAACCACTTGAAAGATCTTTTTAAGGGCGAAGAATATCAGGTGGATAGCGACACGTTGATTGGGGTAAGCAATAGCAGACCTTTCAACTTTGGTGCAATTGATCCCGAAACTTACGCGCAGGTAAACACTGTCCACTATTCCCAAAACTTATGGAGAGCTTTAATATCAGTTGTACTTTAAAACCTGGTGACCGAAACAAAGAAACGCAAAAGTGAGATCGTACAGAAGAGGGTGGTTGGGTGAGAACAGAGAAGGGTTGTATCGTGTTTGGGATTGGGAATATTGACCTGTGTTCTGTCTGTCTGTAATATGTCTGTGTGCAAAACTTATGTTCCTGTGTAAAATTGCTTTGGAATTTTATAAAATCATAAGTGGACATCGATTAAAATTCAACTGAAAGCACATGCGCTTTTGAAGTCTTAGCTTGACGCTTCACCTACGTGTACATTTCTTCTCAGTGTTTGTATATCATTTTTTTTCAGCTGTGGTATCAGATAATTTAGTACAACCTGCTATTTGCTCTTCATTCGTTATACCTATAATATGTAAAGTATTTTTAATTTAATTATTCAATATTAAGTTTATTATGCCTGATCCATTTATTAAGAACTGTGTAATCACATTCGGAGCATCGTGTAGCTTGAGTTGCTGAGTTGAGTGTTTACTTTGATGTGACATGTTACTCGTTACTCTCAATGTTCTCTTTTCTCCGTAATATTTCGTTTTGTTTGTGGCTGCAGATTATCAACGTATAGCTTTTGATTATTGTTACAATAATATGGTACTAAGAATATTTTCTTTAAAAAAATATCATTGTGTTTGCAGCTTTTTAATGGATCTCCCCCGTTTGACAACACAGAAAATCATGCAGAGCAAACTCAACAGTTACAAACGGCTGCAGGTAAGTATTCAATTAATAAGCTGTGTGTTCGAGTTCAGAAAGTAGTGCTTTTTAACTTTATAAGTATAAGGTACTCAGTACAAGCAACATTTTTACCAAATGTAATTGACAAATATTAATTGTGTTGCTACTAGTTGGTGGTGGTGATGTGGGACATCTCGAGACCCAGGAATTGGTGACGTATAATCCAAGTCTTTTTGAACTGGCTGAAGATGACAGCAATTTTTTCGACGAATCGAGTAATATATTTTTAGATGATGAATTGGAAAGTATGCTAACTACAGACCGTAACAGTTTGAAGCGCCCAGAAGGTCAGAATAGAGGGGTCGGTCAGTTGTCATTTACCGGTGTTAACTTGAATAATTCTTTTGTTAGTGGACTCAATACACCCGTGGTATGTGAGCCCATCATTGGGCAATCCTCTTCAATCCCTGGAACCTCAGGTGCAAGTAAGAGGAAGAGGAAGTAGAAATTTTTATCAAAGAAACTAGTGTAGGAGGTTTCTTTGCAAAATATACTGTACAAGATGAAGTCTCTGATGCAAGAAATGAAGAAAATGAACTTAAATTGTCCAGTTAGCTTAGCTTAATCGACTAGATAGATAAATTAGTTTTAAGAAGGTATTTTATCAGAATCTATGTAAATGTTAACATATACTACTGATATACGTGTATCACATCAATTTTCCTCGTGTCGCATATATTTGTTGGGGTACATTTAATTTACCTTATCATAAATTTACTTGAAAGTGCTATCAATTATAGTCTTTTTGTTAATTGAAGTAGAAGTTAATGAAACTAAATATAATTATCGTAGCATAATTATTCTTATGGTATGATCTGTGTATATGAACAGCTGCATCCTCTCCTGTTTCAACTTTCCCGATAAGTTTGAAGTGTTTTCTGGTGTTATGGAATATTTCACATATGATATTGAATACTCCTTACTTTTAAATAGCAATTAAATTAGTTAAGTCTAGCATTACGATACGTTTGCAGTTTTAGAACCGTTTGTAGATAATTTAATGTATAAGTTCAGAAACCCTGAGTTGTCCTCATGCTAGTGTAATCAAAATCAATCTATTCTTGTTCCGACTTATGACTTGTCATTATGTTTGAGTTATTCGTGTACAATATTATGTTATTATTAGTAGTAACCTCTATAGGTTCAATGTGATTTTAAAGCATTTAAGTAGAGTTAGAACGTTTATCACAATATAAGTTTAAGTTAGTTATAGTACTCCGAATATTATTATTTTAATACCTGTAGCATTGTACAGGGAGGCGAAGATATCATTCGATGTACATTACCAAGAATTTGACAATTCAGTAATAATTATAAAAAAATAAATTAACATGAAAATATAACATGACTGTTTTATTTCTGTAATTACACCTTGCTCTGTCCAAATATGGGAATAAAATCATGTACTCGATTGAATTGTTTAAAAATTTGGGACCAAATTCATTAACTTGATTAGAAAAATGTCTCCGGACACCCGTTAGAAGAATGGTGGGTAATCATCTTATTAGGACAGAAAGAAAGACAACGCATGTGTCAACTATTACTTACAGCATAAATTCATCTACTACACTAAGGATTGCGATGCGATGGTAGATTTACAATGTTAATACTAAAATCCCAAACACAAGACACCTTGCTGGCAATCAAGGTCATCACTCTAGCTAGCGCAACGAAAGGGAGAGATGGATTAATTTTCAACATAAAAGCGAGAATCCAAAACTGGCGATGGCAAATAAGCCATTCACTTGTTCGTTACAAAAATTGAAAGCTTCCCTTTAGTTAGTTCAATTTCACAATTCATGACCGAAATACCAAGCAATTCCATTCCAAGTTTTACTAGAAGTATCTCAAGTCATCAATCGTTAATTCCCTTGTCGTGCCATAATTTAAGCGTACACTCGTGCAGGTAATTCGTCGAATTTAGTAATTATGCAGTTTACATTTCCAATGGACCAGATTAATGACAGCAAAGCAGCTAAGGTATGAATGTATGTATGCATCAATGTCAGAATTTGAGTTTAACGAAATGGCTATGACTAGAACAAGCACACATAATGATCATGATTATAGAGAATTTTCTGTTGTTCACCTATTCAAGCATTTCACGCTTTAGTAATCCTTTTTCTGTTGTAAATCTCATGACTGCAACTTTCGTGATGAGATTGTTCTGTACATCAGTGAGTGAAGGGAAAACAGAGTTCTCTAGCCAGATTCCTTGAGATGAGAAGAGAACACATAATATCAAGCAGGCATAAACTATTTACCCTGTAGGATATACTACCTACTACAATGTTGCCAAGTTTGCTCTCTCCAATAATGTGAGGAGACAAAAACAGATCGATATAGTACACATTCTCATTGCCATTGCGCTTTTAGATCTGATTACATGCAGGCAGGCGAAAGATAGAAAAGCTTGTTTGAAATACAAACATATATTTTAGAAAAATTCGTTGTCATTTTTTAGTAAATTATTCATTTTAAATGAAACAACAACTTCAATGTTGTTATAATTTCTAGGATTTGTTTGCATAAACTTTTATTGCATTGTCTGGAAATACATTAAACATAAGAAATTAACCTTTTCCATGATACACCTTATGAAGATTAGCCTAAGTATTCAATACATAACTTTCTACGACATCCATTGATCGATAAGAATAGTTACGTCATTTAACCAATTTTGACCTTAAAATCGTTGAGGTATGAACGTTCACAATTTCACATTCACAGGTATAAGTAATATAAACAGAATAAAGTTGAAGGTTTCTTGCACTGCATTAGATACTGCTGCCATTGGGGCATTATGAGCTCAATTACCCGAAGAACCTGGTATTTAGTAAACATAATCTTTGTTTTGCTAGAATTCTTGACAATATTCTAGGACCGAGTAAGCCAAGCCAAGGTTTCTCACGTCAATTATTTTATTATTGATTCGTTGGTGTTAGAATTTATAGACAAAAGCCCAAGTGGAGCACTGGATTAAATACGTACATTATAAAATTACGCATACATTAACTTACAAACTTACACAGACATCCATACTGACAGAGGTGAAAGCTATACGGCGGATTCTACCAATCCACTATTAAACTTTCACTGAAAATTAACGACGAGAATCACTGAACCTAACGATTAGAAATAAAATGATGCACATTAATATGCACAAAACTTAATCATGCCAGTATCACCAGTACCACTAAGGAATCACTCTTCAAACTAAAGCCTGTATATTACAAACTTTAACTTTAAAACCATTCGTTCTTTCATGTAGATCTCTCACTTTAAGCTGGGCTTTCAGTGCATTCAATAACGTATTGTGGATTTTCACCTCACGTGAAGTAACATTGCATTTGCGCTCAAGATAGGTTTATCCTCTTGTCCCCTAGTCCCCGAGTAACCCCTACAGAACATACAAATACAAACACATTTTGGACAGGTTGGGAGACGTGGTTTAGCTGATTCATTCATACATTCTCTCTGGAATGGTACCACTATACCAATACCGCCAGAATCAGTGTATCATATTAATATTAGCATTTCTTTATTTGTGTTAGTAGTATTTGTTATATATTATGTAAGTTATGAAGTAGCATAAGTAACCTCAGCTTCCTCAGAAGGGTTCAACCAGGTTCACATTCATTTACTTTCCGGCATCATCAAACTAGAGAAAATTAGGAACTACTAATACTACTAACGTGAATGCAAAAATCCTAATATAAAACTTTAAGAGAATCGAGACTGATGTAATGGAAAACAGCACACCTAATATTTTGTAATGCTAGCTGAAACCAGTCTCTTACAAAAAACAAATGTGAAACACTTCAAGAGGCGAGGGAAGAATACATAAGATGTTGTTAGTTGCAATTTTAGTCCATGGAAAAACATTTTTCCGAAAAGAAGGTGGTGCGAAAAATGCTCAAGCAAAAGTAACCCATTACCAAATACAA
>JAANSM010001677.1:0-17545 GCA_036850725.1 Orchesella villosa
TACATTTGCAGACGAATCATTTTCAACAAAATGCTTGGTGGCAGTCGAAATATCTCATCCAATTCCCAGTTCCTCGCTGATATCAGACACCATCACAGAAAAGGAAAGCCCAGAGCGTAGACAGATTCTATATCATGGAATCCACAAATGAAGAATTTTACCAAGTAATTGTGGTAGGTGCTGGAGTTTCCGGTTTGGCTGCTGCTCGTAATTTGCTCAAAAATGGGGTGACTAATATTCTTATTCTTGAAGGTTACAAAAATACTATTTTACAAGTAAAACATTTCTTCGTGAGTTTTCATACTTTATAGAAATATGCACATTTTGCATTCAAATTAATATTTTTTACATATTCCAGCAACAAGTAAACCAGGAGGTAGGGTAGAAACATTAAAATTCGGAAAGGCTTCTGACAGAAACGAAGCGGGTTTAATTGAAGTTGGCGCACAGTGGATTCATGGCGAACAAAATGAGTTTTGCCAAATCCTGAAGGCATCTAATCATCGCCATTCCAAAACATCATGGGAAGGAAAAGGTTTAAGGCTAAGACTTACAGTTGCATCCTATGCTATAATGCACCAATATATCGAATATTTATACACGCTACAAAGTTTTAAGCACACTGTAAATGTACGTATTTAGGTGATTTTATTTGTCCCAACGGAATGAAGGTTGAGGATGACATGGTGGATGAAGTTCTTGGCTGGCTAGAAGAAGCAATTGAGAAAGTTGAAGCTACTTTCTCCATTGAAACAATCCAGAAGGAGAAAAATGGGGAACGAAGCTCAGAAGAAAATATCTCAATGGGAGAGCATTTACACGAAGGGTTTCTAGCGTACACGCATGAAAGCTATCCAGATTTTATGGAAGGTTCCTCTGATTATGATTTGCGAATGGGTCTTTTTCAATGGGGAATGAGGTATATTAAACAACAACATGTGTATCATCTTGTAAATTTATAGGTGACAAAAAAATACTTTACAGTTTTCAGCGGATTGACAATTCCTGTAATAAAATGAATGATGTGAGCCTGTACCGTTGGTCTGAATTCGAAGTAAATCCTGGAGAGCACTACAACAATTTCCGTAAAGGCGCTCAGTCTTTCGTGAATGAAGTTTTGGTTGGGGACATTTTACATAGCTTCATCCTGTACAATTCTCCAGTAAAGAATATAGCATGGAACGACTCGGGAGTAATTATAACTACAAAAGATGGGTCCTCATTCTCAGCACAAACCACTTTAGTTACTTGTTCAATAGGTGTTTTGAAGTCAAAATCTAGATTCCTTCTTTACCCCAAGTCTTCCGGAGAAGCAAGCCAAGGCCATAAAGTGTACTGGATTTGGCCCAGTAACAAAAATATATTTGGAGTGGACAAATCCATGGTGGTCTCCAGATTTCAAAGGTGTTCAACTTGTTTGGCCAAAAGAGTACATAGATTGTTGTAATGGAAAGATTCCACAAGGAGAGCAGAATTTGGAGCAGACTTGGCATAAAACAATTACTGGATTTGATCCCGTTTTGGACAATCCTAACGTTTTATTGGCCTGGCTTGGTGGACCTGAAGCAGTACATGCAGAAATCTTACCTAAAGACATTATAGCTAATAGATGTGTGGAGGTTCTTAGAGATTTTATAAGATCCAAAAATATTCCAAATCCAGTTTCTGCGACTGTGTAAAACATTTATAACTTACTAATATGTTCAATCTAGGCTTACCCACCAGGTCACTACAATAACAGTTATTTCTTGTTTGTAAATTCAGATCAACCTGGAACACTAACGAATATTTTCAAGGGGCATACAGTTTCCGTTCTACAGAAGGGGATGTGATAACTGGAGATATTTGTTCGGCTTTATGTGACCCTGTTACCACCAACAATCTTCATGAAACTAATGTGAGGGTCTTCAATGAATGCTGCTTATATACTAATTTTGCTAAATCACAATCCAATTATAACGTGTATTCTTTGCAGAAACCTGTGATAGTGCTAGCAGGGGAAGCCCTCAGTAAATCCCATTATTCTACTCTTCACGGTGCGTATGAGTCTGGAATAGCTCAATCCTCAAAACTTGTTCAATACTTTAACTCATACAGTTCTCTCATCAAATCTCCGATAGCACGTGCTAAATTCAGCACAAATGAACAGCTTAAAGACAGTATTCAGCCATTTAGTATTCGTGCGGATGAGGATGCGAAATTTGCAGTTCCTATTGCCAAAAACATTAGAGTACCTTCTTAAATGATATTCAGCTATTGACGATGATACTGACTTAAATGCTGTATTCAAAAGTGTGCCAAGCTAAGAATGTGACATTTTAAAAGTTTGATAATGTAAAAATACATCTCAAATTGACATGAGAGTATCTTTTGAATGAGTAAAGAGTAAAAAATGTTATTCCAAACCTCATATTCTGATACCATCAAATAAAGTTTATTTGTCAACTTCAGTACGAATTCATTTAACCAACTGAAAATGAATACCACATACCTTAATAGTAACAACGATTATGTAGTACAATCAATCAAGTAAAGCATTTCGTTAAAAATTTACAAGCCACTTGTCACAAAAAACTTGTTTCACCAAACTGTATGCGTCAATGTAAATTGCCCTAAACATTGACAAACGCGTCTTTTAAATTATATGCCAGTATAAACAATCTGTCATGAAGTTAACAATGACTAAAGTTAACGTGAATATGAGTATTCAAGACACTTAAAACAAAACTAACTTAACACATAAGATACACTACACCATAAGAAATGAAAAGCCTAACAGCCCTGACTGATTCATACAACCATGCATTTGACTTGACACACTACTAAACCACCTGGCTTAACATGCTACCTACATAACATTATGTTTAAAAATAATTTTGCAATAGGAATAATATAGGTAATTAAGTAATGCGTTGGTATAAGCAAGGAAATCATTTTAACTGAAAAAAAATGTATAAAAATTATATATAAATGATACAAACAAATAAAACTACTGTAAATACAATTTATTAAAAAAAATAACTTTTGGCTACGGAACAAATCGAGGAATTATGCGCTGCAACTAATAAATTAAAGAAATAAATATTGAATTTGCATTGAAATCAAACTACCAAAAAACTGAATTGGGAAATGTGAAAGAGGTTATAAATCATTGCCAGACTTAAGCTTAAAACACTACGGACCAATACCAAATATCAAAATTACTTAGAGTACGTCTGAAGCCTAGCTAGTGAGCAAAAAGGCACAACCGTTCATTGTGAATTTCCAAATAGTATCATTTATACGAAAAGATCTACTATCACTAGATAGCCTAGCAGTGTCTGAGCTATGAAAATCTGCAGAGTATGATTTTATGTATAGATAGAGACATCAATATTTTGGATAGTTTCATACCCTGAGAGAATAGGTGCCGTGTTTAAGACTCAAACAGGTTATCATAACAGTTTGCATCAGTGAGAAGCGTGCACAAAGTTTACCGGCAAAATATCTAATAAATATAATATAGTATAAGTTATCTTCTGCAATAAGTTAAAATGCAGTTCATAAGTTTTTGCAATCAGCTAAAGCTGAAGAAGTCAAAGGTAAAATTACAATATAAAAGTAAACTCAGCATTGAGATTTTGAACAAATTCTTAAAATACTTTCTTATTTTTTCCTTTAAGAAATTAGAATTTGTTTACCGTGTTCGGTCGATAGTACTCAATCTATAATTTCATCAATTTATGTTGATTCTTGTAGGTTTGATGCTGAGCAGGGGTGACGCTTGCTTCACCAGTTATAAATATTTTTAATTAAATGAGAAACATGAGCATAGATTGAAGTACTAAAATATATCGATTGAAATAGTTTGCAGCATTACTCATTTAACTGCTATTCTACCATATTAAAATGAAAGCAAACAGTTTCAGTTAGGAAGGAAACTTCTGTCATAAATACAATGAGGAAGAGTAAGTACTCGTTTTAGTAATTAAGTAGGCCATATGTTGCAAATACATAACAATTCAATGTTGTAAACTTCATTACAGTTACTGCCTGAACAAACTAGCTTTTAAGGTTAATATTGGGAACTTCTCTAACTAACTGAATTTTAAAAACTAAACACTACCAGAAACATGCATGATATTTACATATAGATATACAAACCAAGCTTCTGTATCTTGGGCACATATTTACAGCGTACATAAATACAATAATTAACACACGACACATGATTTGTTCAAGAAATACGAATGGATAAACGTTTCGTCACCACAGTACATCCATCTTTCGATTGTTAACAACAAGAGTTAGTAAGATGGTGTGACGCAGTAGTACTGTTGATGTTCTAAATTGGTGAAAACTCAATCCCACAACAACTGAATGACTTATTGATGCAGACTTTTAGTTTGAATAAAGTCATGTCGCATGAACAATTTCAATCCACCGTCTTGACTTATTCAAGACAACCCCGAGCTGTAAATATAAAATTCTCTAGTCGATCTCTAAAATTAGCACGACTAGCTCGATCACCTCCTCCAACCATATTGAGATTTTCAGTAAGTTTGGAAAAAGCTTCAGATAAAGCTGTTCTCGACTCCTCATCTGCTCTTGTAGACAAAAGTTGATTCACAAGATCGTTATACGTGTCCTGACAAGAAGATACACAACTCATTGATTATTTAGACACTCATGATTTAAATAAAAGTAAAACATAAATATTCAATAGACTTACAGAGAAAGCTGAGATAAGAATGAAAAGACAAGTTGAAACTGCTGGAATATTATCCTTGCTAATTCTTTGGGAAAGAACCATTTCTAGGAACACTTTGAGAAAGGGTTTGCACAGCTCAGCGGAAGGAGTAGATTGTTGATTATGGCGAGCTATGTGCTGAGCAATGCATGTTATGAATTCACAACAGCTAGAAAATGTTTCTGTAGTTGCACCCTGAAGTCCCAACGACACAGATTCGTATAAAGCTTGCATCATCATCGGTGGCAGTGTCAACATTCTTTCTGCATGCAGCTCGCTAAGAAATGCAATTAGCCGGAAATACTTGCTGCTCAGATTAGGATATTGAAGCAATTCCCCATTGAGAAGAGGCAACACAATTCCGAGTCCATGTAAGGAGACATCAGATGCAGACACAGGTGGGGTTGAATTCGGATTTATCAATGCGTCCGGACCCAAGTCCAGAAAGTCTTTGGCTAGAAGGCACGTCAACATTTCGATAAGGAGCACAAGGTCATTGTAAGTATCTTCCTCTGCTGACTTTTCACTAGAAATACGACCGCTAGCGTGCAGTGCGTATGACTTCACTACTGACATTGCAGCCTGATAGATACCAAGTGAGTCGGCAGCCGACAAATAAGACAGAGATCGTTTACAAACTTCAATCACAAGTTCTAAACATAATTCCACGATACCCACATAGTTATGGTAGGCATCTAAAATGGAACCACATTCTGCTACAACGGGAGCAATTTTTTGGTACAAGGGAGACGCGATACGCGAATGTGCGCTCATTGCAGTTCCTAAAGAAATTCATAAAATAGCCATACGTAAGCCGGTAAAGTAGTTTCAAAAATAACGATTTACAATTCCTAATCTACAATTTCTGTACGATACTTACCTATAAACCCACTGAGAACACACGATAGTTCGAGTCGCACATCATCACGATGCCTATCTATTGAGTTGAGGGTGATAAACTGTCGAAATCTTCCTAAAAGTGGGCCCAGAATTCGTTCCCAATATTCTTCACGCCTCGGCTCATCTTCAGAACAGGTTCCAACGCAAATAACAGCACGAACAAATTTTCTATAGATCTCATTCGGCATTTGGTATTTGCCGGGACCGACTTCACTAGTAAGCTGGACTAATGGTAGCAATTCAGGACTTTGGATAGCTGATTCCGCTCTGAAAACAAAATCATGTCATGTCTAAAGAACACTATCAACTAAAAGAACGATCAGAATGAATTTAGTGCGGAATATGTCTTACTTTCGTGGAGAATCTACCAAAGCCAGTAACAGATTTATAGCTTCCCTCATAACTTCTACTTCACCACTGTACCGTATTAAATCTTCCCGAATTCGTCGTAAAAAGTTGTTTTGAGCTCCTTTCGCAACCATGCTTCCCACACCCCAACAGGCAAGGAAACATGGACTGATTGATGCATAGTACTCCTCATTCACAAAAAAGTAGGATTGAGAAAACCGGTGTAAAAACCACAATACGTTTGCTGTTAGCTCCGGACTTAGTAGGTGTGCCATTCCAGATGCACTAACCCTTCTCTCTGTTTCACTGATGATGATTACACAACTCACTAGTCTAACAATGGGATCGACACTATCCTCAGATGCAGCTGGGATCATTTCAAATGACTTTTCAAAAGCAACTGCTGAAGTATCTGGGCTTGCTCGAGTCTCCAACGACATTTCGTTGATTTCCGCAGGAATTAAATTGGTCTCTCCAAGTCCATCGAATGCAAGTACATGACCAGCTATTAGGATTCCCCAATGAAGATCTTCAAAAATGGGGTTTAAAGTTTCACGTTGAGCTACGTTCGTTGCAACTAGTTCCATCTGTTTTTGGAGAGCTTGACATTTAAAACTGAGCAGCTGTGTCAAAATAGGAACTGAATGATGTAAAATAAATCGCCCAAATATGCCTGCTGCTTGAAGCTGATCACGGAACTGATTTGTGTCCAAATCTTCTTCATCATCACCGTCATCAGCGTTGTTAGGAATCTATACAATAGCGGAATTCATAATTAACAATTACCTTGAATTAACCCATAGTTGCAACTATCATGACTATATGACACATCATGATGTGTCATAGCCAAAATTATTCATATAAGCTATCTATCAAGCTTACGGGCTGTCTAAATCCTTCCGGTGGAGACAAATGAGCTTGAAGATAATGATTGAAAATACTTGTTACGATTGGCTGCACTACTTCTTTGGGCACATTCTCAGTGTCCGTCAAAATATTCATCCATGCTTCCAAAACTCTCGTTAGCGATTCACGATAAACTCTGTCATCAACTCCGACTTTCTGCAAACAAATTTCGGCAGAGATTGAGGTGAAATCGTATTCAGACAGATTAGCCAATAAGGGAATCATATGAGCTGTGAATCAAAACTATGCATTACCCCTTCTTCAATTGTAGCCTGCTGTATTACTTGACAAGAGAAGCCACCGACAGCTGTTAAAAAGCCTTCCAAGACAGGTGAAGGAACGAAGGAAAGCAATGCTGCTCTATTGAACAACAATATTTTCCGCACCACATCGCTGAGACCGTAAACTTCTACGGGAAGTTTGTTTGGTCTGAAAGAACAATTAACGAAAAAATACATATGAATCAAATCCTAACCTTAGATGTTTAAATAAAACAATAGGGCAGGATAAGGATATAACTTACATTTCTAATAGAGCAGTAAAAGACGGCAGAATTCTAGATAAGAAATCAACTCTCGTATCTTTATTCATTGCCGGTCTATGCATTGTAACTAGCTGAGTCATTAGATTCACTGTCCGCGGAACAAAATCTTCATCCTCACGGACTTTTACATGTATCTAGAAAAGTAAGATACAAAATGTTAATACCTTTAGGATACCCTTTCATTGTCCATCCGCTGATACTACGTAATAATGCAAACAAACATACATTAAAGAAAGTAGGAATGAATCCAGTGTCATTCACAACATGCAGCCAAGAGTTTGGTGGCTTAAATGCAGGTGTAGTTTCCATTTCAATTACTCCGGCAATTCGCTTAGGCAAATTGTTTTTGGTGAAATTCCAATACAAAATACTTTCCAGTATTTTAAGTACATGATCCAGATCCCGTTTCTTGAGAGCACTATGTTCATATGACGAAAGATATTGAAGGCAAAATTGGAAGATTCGCACAAGATCAGAATTTTCAAAGTCCTTCTTGGCTGCAAAATGCATTTCATACGCGAGAGAAGCATCAGTAGCATTCACAACGTACTGATGTTCTCCCATTAAGGCATCCAGTATACAACACGACACAACCTGAAAGAAATGAAAAAGTTAAAAGTCCTTCTTGGCTGCAAAATGCATTTCATACGCGAGAGAAGCATCAGTAGCATTCACAACGTACTGATGTTCTCCCATTAAGGCATCCAGTATACAACACGACACAACCTGAAATAAATGAAAAAGTTTAGTGGCTGCAATTGTTGAAAACACAAAAACATTTCTATAAGAAGTGTATGTTTGAACGTACGAGTGATTGGCCAGTTGAAGACATTGCATTGGAAAGAATGTGGCTAATCAGCTCCGTCCTTTGCTTTCCATTATTGATAAGACTTTGATGCTTTACAATTAGTGCCACTACTCCAGCAAGCCGTCTCTGAATACTATACGAAAATCCAGTAGACGTAAAATAGTAGGCCAAGAATATGATTATTCAGATGCTGGATTTCTTCCGGAGGAATTTTCGACCAGTCTTGAACCAGATTATTTCGAAGAACATCAGCGGTTTCAAACAATACAATTTCCGTTTGACTATTTTCTGTAGTAGAGTAAATGCGAAAACACAATTAGCTAATCCAATGCCTAACCAGTCACTAGTCAGACCGAGCTGAATAACAAATTCATTCTTTGTCCAATATTAATATTTTTATTAGCTCGACAAACTTACCCAAAATAAACTTGCAAAAAACAAACGCGTTCCGCGTCTTCCGGAATGTCAATATAATGCTTTCAGCCGATGTTCTCTCCTCTTTGGAAACAACATTTGGAGCTGCCTGTAATAACAAAAATAGAAACCCATGTCACATGTCATGATTATCACGATTTATTAGGAATGAAATGAAGAACAGCATAATATCTTACGAGGAGAATACGTGACGCAGTCTCTAACTGCTCCAGGGAAGCTCGTAGGTCCATGGTTTGATTTTATAAGGTAGAGAGAAAACTTCAGGTGATGATTTTGTACTTTTTGCAGTTTACCAGTTACTGTTTACGGAGATAACATTACTCATTATTACTGCCCATGACATGTTCCATTCATCATTCAAATTCCAAGATATATCCCCATTATTATTCTCCAGCAAGAAATTGCTTCAGTGAAAGTACGCTGTCAGCTGTTAGCCTCCTCCTCCTCTTCAACTTTCACTTCCACAACACAAACAATTAGTTTTTAGCCAAAACACAGGTTTATCCACTGGCAGGAAAACAGTTTACAGTTTATAGAAAAAGACGTGACTAACCAAACTTCTCTTCAAATTGGAAATCATCAATTGTAGATCATAAAGCATGCAAAAAGCTTTCCATTTTCAATTTTCAGTATGCAAACGGAGACGGACTATAACAAGACAGCTGATAACAACCCTTTAAAAAGATAAGAGATCATGAAATCAAAACCTCCCGACTACTCTCAACTCTTCCGAGATTTCTAGTCCACAAAAGCCGTAAAAAAAGAAATCGTCCAAAGAAAGTCCTTTAAACCCGCGATTCATCCCATCATTCTCA
This sequence comes from Orchesella villosa, assembly GCA_036850725.1. Taxonomy (NCBI): domain Eukaryota; kingdom Metazoa; phylum Arthropoda; class Collembola; order Entomobryomorpha; family Orchesellidae; genus Orchesella; species Orchesella villosa. Next base: position 9,486 of record JAANSM010001677.1, read on the forward strand.
TTTAAAAAAGATTCGCACTTTGCAATTGACAGATATACAGTTGGTGTTGGTGTGAATTATCTAAATTCACATGCAAATGATTCCAAGTGAAGCAAGACACATCCACGAGAAAATCTAGCACCATAATATTATAGGAGAACACACACATATGAACTTATGACTTAACATTATAACTAGTATACGGTATACACATTTTATGGGAGGCTATAAGAGCACACGTATTACTACGTAAGTTAAGTATACTGTCTTTGCATATGGACGGAATATATGTACATATTATTATATTGTTATTTTGCTTTATGTACATTTTTTTGTGTCCGGATCCTGATGGTCGAGATGTGCTCTGTGTGCCGCTGTTATAAAAAGCCACACAATATCCATATCCATAAGGTGTAAAAAAGAGTAGAAAGTGGCATGTCGCCTGGCCTGTGTATTATGTGAATGTAAGGATAAGTCTCAAATCTCAAATGAGAACTTGTATTCGTATTGTTATAAAGATATACACCAAGAAAAGATGTGTTCAATGTATGAAGCACAATGTACCGTGTATCCTAATCCCTGAACTGAACACCTCCAACCACGGCACGGCTCTTATGTATGCTATCGCCATTCATATAATACCATCGTCAGAGTACGCACATGCACACCATACCACCCAGCAGTGTACTATAGTCACTAGTGGAGTGGATGACTTTAGGAGAAATTCAGTTCAGTGAACATCATTTTGAAGCCCTGAATGCCAAAGTGCTATGTGAGTTTTACTATAGAATGAAAGCAGAGCAGAGATTTTGAAGATTTAATGCTAATGGTCGACAGACATGGTATAAGCTTTATGTTTTGCAAATGAAATGGCAAATACTAAATCGATCCTCTGAGAAAGCTAAGACTTTTTGAAGGCAAAGTCATAAGTTCTAAGTAGCAAAATAGAAGCGAATAAATCCAGTCGTTATGATTCTGGTGTCATTTCATTTCTATTGTGGTACACTGTACACAGTACACCACAATAATGTGCACAGACCAAAAGATATAAAACAGTCATAAAACTTTGTGCATAAAAATAAAAAATGGAAATTGAAGACAAATCTTGTCCACTCTTTGTAGGTTTTGGATGCATATGGAAATGCAAATGCTAAAAGTTAAAATGAAAAATAAAGTATTTGTACAGAACAAGAGAGTCAAGAGCGGTTTGGCTAAGGATATCCTTTGGATTTCCAAGAAGATTGCATTGCTTTGCATTTTAGGTCTGTTGAGTGATTGTATGTTTGCACTTTGCACATTTGACATTGCACAATGCATTTTCTTGAAATGTTCATAACACTTTCTTAGAAGACATAAACGAATCTAAATATTAGGCCATACATACCAACACCCCAGCGGCAATCGGAGCAGCAGCTCAGATATTTATGATTGATATGATGATAGTACCATTTTCGAAATACGTTGACATACTTTCCTTCTGTAATAAGTGGCGATGACCCCAGAATCCTCAATATTATCCATTTCCATAATTTTAAACAATGCCTTGCTGATACGCAGACATGTAGATATAGCTTTTCAATATTACGGGTATCGGAATGCCCCAAACGAAACCATTATTGTTTGTATGTGTGTGTGACTATTGATGAATGATTTGATATTGATAAGTATCAGTTTTTTTTAATTTATTCAGCAATTAACATGCGAGCTTGCCACCTATCCACCGTCTTTCATCTTGACAAGGAAAATGACAATAATGCTAGTAATAATGTCACCCATTTAAATAAAGGAATGAGGAAAATACTTCGTATTTTTTTGTATAATGGACTCATTTCCAAAATATCAAATATTGACAGTCAAGATCTGAGAATCCATACCTAATTCTGCATGTGTGTAAAAAACAACAAAATGCATTCATACAAGCACATGATTAGATTTGCTGTGATTAGTTATTGGCAACTCACAATTTTAATTTATATGTTCAATGTTATGTTATGAAGTAGAGAAGAGAAGAGTCTACTGAAGACTCAAACCCAAGGACACCTTCCTCATTCTCACCAATTCTCATGATGAATATGATGATATTATAATTACACTTATGCATCGGGCTTGGACGGATGAAATGCAAAAATGAAAATGGCAAATCATAGTTTGATTCTATGCTTCTGACTCTGACACTTGGAACTTGAACGGATATACCTAAAAATTGAGAGTGCTAAATGGGAATAACGAGAATGTACATAAAAGCTGCCACACCGTACTCCATACTCGATCCAGCCATGTAATAAAATCGAGAAGAGATTTTTGTCTACTGTTTCCCACACACACTGACAGTACATTTATAAGCAAGCGGTATACTAACCTGCAAAAACTTCAAGCATCAAGGTTGTTGAGTTGAAGGTATATTTTTCACAGGGTATAATGTTATGTGTATGTTGAGTGTTGAGAAATCGTCGGCTTTTCCAGAACAAGTTTTTACTCATTAAAGTTATAATCTAATATTTATCTCGTGGAGTTTAGTGAAGTGTACAAGCTACAATCAAGAAGACACAACTCTGAAAACGCCAACCATAACCAGTCGTCCGTGATCGATCGTCAAGAAAGTTGAAAGTCTTTTTGCGTTATTGTAAGTTTTCGATTTTATTTTGCTTAATAAATGCATTGTTTTTTTATTTGTGAAAACATTATTTTATGTACAATCACAATGTAAGGATGATCCGTTTCGTTGTTCATAACTGGAAACTTATAAGCTCATTAAAGCATTATAGTTTGACACGCTTTTTTGACGCTTTGAAATATTTGAGTCAGTTATTGTGACTGACAAAGACAATCAAAGTTGATTCATATTGACTACTTTTCATTTGTTTGCTTATTGAATTGTTTCAACAGGTGGAACGATTTGTAAAATCACTACTTAGCTCATCATGGGATCCAAAGCTGTAGCCGTTTTAAAGGGAGATAAAGTTTCCGGCACCATTTGGTTTGAACAAGCGNCATCATGGGATCCAAAGCTGTAGCCGTTTTAAAGGGAGATAAAGTTTCCGGCACCATTTGGTTTGAACAAGCGGTAAGTGATAGGTGATAAGAGTGTTTCTGAAATAGGAGATGATTAGGTGATGGTTATGGCGTTGCGTAAGACTGAAGACTGATTAGAGATAGCTATATGCAAAAGGTGGAGAGTGAAAATTGATGGCTTAATTTTTGTGCTAGGCTGCTGGTGGAGACGTAAGTGTGAAGGGGGAACTTAAGGGTCTAGCTGCTGGTCTGTAAGTTTTATATGATAAACAAAAGTTATGTTTAAAAAAAATTTCCTCTCTCCTGTCAGTCAATCCTGAACCGCTGTCTAGTTGCAAATAATTAACACTGGCCTGGAATGGAACTGCTCGACTGTTCTCTGTTATGAATTTTAAGCTCATTTTTTTACTTTAATAGTCACGGATTCCATGTCCATCAATTTGGTGACACTACTGACGGAATGTACCAGTGCCGGACCTCATTTCAATCCCAAGAATCAAGAACATGGTGGACCAGGCGATTCAGTTCGTCATGCTGGAGATCTGGGTAACGTTACTGGTACGTAAAAACTAAAGTTTTACAGCATTCGATAAGATAAACACTAAAAAGGCCTGATAGCTACCGGTAATTCCTATTTTCAAAATAAAAACTCTAATTTTATAATGTGTATAATGTTACAGCCGGAGCTGACGGAGTAGCTAAGGTTGATTTGAAGGATGCTCAGATATCTCTGAAGGGTGATAATTCCATTGTTGGTCGCACATTGGTGGTAAGTTTGTGTTTATCAAAATAATTGGTCTTGACCGCTGATTGATTGCATAGACTGTTTCGTGGTACTTAATTCGTCTATTCAACTACATAGGTTCACGCTGACCCCGATGACTTGGGCAAGGGTGGACACGAATTGTCCAAAACGACTGGTAATGCCGGTGCTCGAGTTGCATGCGGTGTTATTGGACTTGCCAAGGCATGAATCAATACTGATATACCCTCGGAGACCAAATTTAAAGAATTGGTATTATTAGGAAAATTATAGATTAAAAATAATATTCTACCTGCATTAATAAAACAGTTCTTGTTTAAACCCGCGTGAGCATTCAGCTATAGAATAGAATGGTAATAATAATTTTTTTTGGTTTTCATTAAGTCTTCAATTCAGCAACCTATCAATATATAAAAATGGCCAATGCTGCCAATTATACCCTGTGCTTAGAGATGTTACAGACCAATAAAATAGTTGTTCGAACATGTTAACATTCCACATTATTTGCCTATTTCAGTGATTCCATCTTTAATCATTAACTCTAACATTTTATTCATTTCGAATATTATCATAAAGAATGACAGTAACATTAAAATATAAATATAAAAGATATAAAAATGTGTAGTAAAATATATAGTTCAATCTTTATCGAAAATAGTCTATTAAAAAATTCATTATAACCATTATGCTGGTCACAAATCACACTAATGCAGATCCATTTGTTAAGCGTTACTGATATTTAAACTGGTGATTGTTTTGTAATTCGTGATACATCAACTAAGTCATGCTGTAAAAACGAAATCCATATCCACACCCTTAATCCTCAACCATCGGTTGGAGTTTCTCCATATTGGGATAGGATTCAAGCATATAATTTAAATACAAAGGAATTAACTAGGTCTATACGTACCAACTGAAATGATACAACGTACAAAATAAAGAATAGAAAACTGCATCTTTGATGAGATTAGTGAAAGGAGAGATATAATCTATATTTTAGACTTTCGTCCCGTGACTGCAACTGAAATCCTCTCGTGGATTCCGTTTTCATTTTTCTGCGAAGAAATCCTCCTTGAACTCCTAGTTCTTCTGTCAGTGCCTAAAGTACATAAAACGAGATTTTTAGCTTTACTACTTTATTATACACAATTCCCTCATACTGAATTTTGAACTTCAGTCTGGAGAAAGGGTGGCCTTAATTTAATTTCATCAGAACGTGAAGGTTTTTGGAATACTGATGCATTAATAATTTTCATTGGTTTCTATTTGATCTTCCTTTCTTACCATTGTTCAATATTTCTTTTTCCTCAACAGCGACAGGTCCAACAGATACGTTGAGCTTTCGAACCTGTAGGATACCAGTGTCCAATTTTGTATGAGAAGAATTGCCCAATCGTAATCGTTTCTCCTTGATAATGGGCACGGTAACCGATTCAACCACTGGGGTTGAAGTTGAAGGACGAGTGATAGCAGATGAAACTCCATACAGAAGGAGAACTGGGGGTTCATCTTCCATTTCCGTTTCGCCGGAATAGGTTGCTGCGTTGGCGTCGACTGGGGTGTAACTTTCTGCAAGTAGAATTGGCATGCCATCCTTCATTTCATAACACTGATGCATTAATAATTTTCATTGGTTTCTATTTGATCTTCCTTTCTTACCATTGTTCAATATTTCTTTTTCCTCAACAGCGACAGGTCCAACAGATACGTTGAGCTTTCGAACTTGTAGGATACCGGTGTCCAATTTTTTAAGAGAAGAATTGTCCAATCGTTTCTTCTTGATAATGGGCACGGAAGCCGATTCAACCGATGGGGTTGAAGTTGAAGGATGGGTGATAGCAGATGCAACTCCATACAGAAGGAGAACTGGGGGTTGATCTTCCATTTCCGTTTCGCCGGAATAGGTTGCTGCGTTGGCGTCGACTGGGGTGTAACTTTCTGCAAGTAGAATTGGCATGCCATCCTTCATTTCATTTTCCTCGGGAAGTTCACCTTTATCCTCATTCAGTTTCAGTCTTTTTGTTCCGTTTCTGGTAGCTCGGACAGTTTTCTTGTCGCCAGTATCACGCTCAATTTTATTGCGTGTTGGCTGTCGCTTTGGCGCAGGGTTCTTGACTTCTTGTGACTGCTTCGTGGATAAGATAGTTGCTACTATTGCCGGAAATAAATTGGGATACATCTCCCTAATCTTACTTTGCTCTTTTAGTAAGGCAGCACTCGTGCTACTTTCAGGGTTCTCCATTTCATTGAGTATTCTTATACGATCCTTCGCCGTATGGGGCTTGCCAATTCGTAGAGCTTCGACACGTGCATCATTATCAGCATCATCGTCTGAGGAATTGTGATGCACATCTTGCGGTAAGATCTTTTTTGGCCGACCGGCCTTTGGCACAGAATAAGATCGAGGTTGAGGAGGAATACTTTTATTTCTTTTGGGCAATGGTGTCATCATGGACAATGGAACTTGAGCTACACGGCACGGCTAATAATGATATGATGAAGTGTTATGTCAATACTTGTTACTTTCGCCTTGATTAATATTCACTTTAACGTTATATTCAATATTTTCGGAGCTCAGAAACTTTAACCTAAAATCAAAAGTCAAACCTAGTATATTAAACTGGTTCGAAATTGCTTTTGTCACTTGTAGTGGAAATGCATGCAAAAATTGTATGTAAAACGGACATCACAATCTAATTCGGCATAAATTGTGCCGTACCTACCAGTCACCAGTGCAGTGTACAGCCTTTTTAGTCACGATTAGAACTCAAGCTTCCGTATCATAGGAGGTCAATGCCAATGTCAAAAATAATTATTAACCTGAAATGGGTCCCACTGCACTGTCCTGTAAATCAAACACAGTAAAGTGTTTGTCACACAAGACAGCAAAAAATATATGCTCGTAATGTATATCATATGTGCGTATATGAAATTAGCCGTTGCTCCTTGTGGATGGATGAATGGATGTTTATGTATAAAGATAGAATTGAAATGCATGCAAAAATTGTATGTAAAACGGACATCACAATCTAATTCGGCTTAAAATGTGGCGTACCTACCAGTCACCAGTGTACAGCCTTTGGTCACGATTAGAACTCAAGTTTCCGTATCATAGGAGGTCAATGCCAATGTCAAAAATAATTATTAATCTGAAATGGGTCCCACTGTCCAAACACAGTGAAGTGTTTGTCACACAAGACAGCAAAAAATATATGCTCGTAATGTATATCATATGTGCGTATATGAAATTAGCCGTTGCTCCTTGTGGATGGATGAATGGATGTTTATGTATACAGATAGAATTGAGAACAAGTGTTTCTCTTCCTCAAACTTGACCAAGACAATGTTTCGTTGTTCTTAAGTACAATAATAAGAAGGTAGAAGCCAACCAACTCAAATTAAACCCTTGAAGAAGGGCATGAAAATGGAGTCTTGTAGTCGCTTTTGTAGTCTTGCTGTCGTCCCCTTTTCCTATTATGCATAAACTGCGTCTCTGTATAATTGTATTTTCAAGAACAAGAAGTTTGTTCATTTCCAATTGATCCAGTATCCAGTACATCCAATCTACAACACACACAGCACGAAGCACACTCCTTTCAGATTATGATTCAGATTGTCATGATTATTTGTCTTCCTGTGTAGATTACTGTAGATCCATAATATTATTTGTACATCAATATCGTATATATACTGGCCCGGCGAAACTACGTATTCGTATTTTATGACTTTTGAAATACCGTACATGTCCATATACTATACTGAATGAGGAATCCTTTTTTAAAGCAAGGTACATAAGTAAAATGTTCATATAAACGTGAAAAGTACCAAAGTCAGAATGAGAACAAAGAATAATTCTTTGTTGATTATAAGAAACAAATTATTTGTTTGTTGATGATTATGATTAAGTATGTAGTGTTCAGGACAGAGATATTATAGTTGCATTTATGCTATGCACTATAAGTATATTATACAAGTACCTAATGCATCATAAACGGTATTAACTCTATATATCATAATTACGGTCGTATTCACAAATACATGTTGCTTTTATGAATAGGATTTTTGAATATTCATTCACATGAAGATTAAAAATCCCATTCGTCTCGTATAATATAAAACCATACAAGTTTACAACCCACGCCACGCCAACAAAAGTGTACTTTAAATTAGAATACGGATACATTTGATAATCGTGCATTAGTGATTAGGATATATGCACAGGTAGATTTTGATTGTAAGACATCCTTTATTTTCCAATGTGAACAGAATACACAATAATATTTTCTAAACTTATCCGCTAAATTCA
>JAANSM010001678.1:0-17538 GCA_036850725.1 Orchesella villosa
TTAATGAAAAAATGCGTAAAATAACATACACTTGGTGTTGCATAATCCTCAGAATCTCAGATTCTTTGTGATTACGCTTGAAAAATAAAATTATTTTTTATGGTCTTGTTATCTCGGGTTTATGTGTGAATATGCAGTCTATAAAATTTCCTCTGATTTGGATGCTAAGTTGTGAGCAAACCCCTTCAGTAATTAGTATCACGATCTGTATGCAAAATTATGAAGTCACATCATATCATTCATCATTTTATTATGTCAATACTTTCTTATGGCTCATACAATCGATCACAATAGGTTATAGGTACAAAATATTACAATAAAAATTAACTACAATTGAGAACAGATGTACAAAGTACAAGCTCACGTAAAGCTATAAATTCTAGATATTTACAATAATATGAATTATTGTCTCTAAAGATAAATATATGATGATTCATTGTTCATACGATATTATTCAATGTCAAACTCTTGCCTTCAGTCTTATTTCCTATAGCATCACCACTACTACTACCACTACCCCCGGTCTTTTTGCTCTTCAGCTCTAAATCATTTGCAGATAATAAATGAAAATGGTACTTGTTCCTCATCTGTCTTGTCTTTGCTCTTTGAAAGGCACTCCATAAAGTTTTGTACAAGGACAACCTGAGCAAGCCCAAACAAAGTGGAGATGAGAGCGGCATTCGTCACCGCATCCCAAAGGCCGGCACATGTAATCACTGTAATTTTTATGCAGCTGAGGAGCACCGACGAGACTTGAGTGAAATACCAAAATTGGCAGTTGGAGTAATCGAGCTGAAATTATTACAAGGCACAAGGGAAGCAAATTAGTAATTATATAGCAATTCTATCCTTAATAATCACAGAAAAAGAAAAACTCTAATATACTTTAAATATAGATGATTCTTTCTTACTTTATAGGTTCCACGCAGGAGGAGTATAGAAGGAAGTAGAGTCACGAGAATAGCACACGTTGAAAAGTCTTCGGGTTGATAATCAAAAGAGTATTGTTGAGATGAGTTGATATCTGTAGAAACTATTGGGCTGACCACAGGAAATGTTTGTTTGTACAAAATCAAGGCACTTTGCAAAAAAGGTGATATCGATATAAAGGTTTCATTTCCTGTTTTGACTTCTGCTTCTGCACTACTAATATAGTAAGCTACGTCTTCTTCTTCGCTGCTACTGTTTCCAAAGTCGGAATTTGTATTGGTATTTGTGAAAAGTTCAGAAGAGTATGTATTTTCTTGAGATTTTATTAATACTGAAGTGATGAAGAACCAGAGCTGTGAAATGGTGCCTAATACAGAGATTCCCTAAAAACAAATACAATTTATAGGAAATTTTGCCAAATAAATTTAGATTTCTTAAGTATTTTAGAATTCAATGAACTTTAAACTTACCACGAGATAAAATGCCAGAATTCTTACACACACTGAAACTTTTCCCATTTTGAAATTAAATATAAGGTAACTCCAAAAAAACCAAGAGACAAAAAACTTCAAAAAGTTTGATTTTGATATTCTTCCATGTCAAACGAACAAACACAACTGACTGTCAATTTTCAACTGAGAGGATTGGTGATTGGTGTTTACTTGCATTTCTGAGATTTTATGGCTCGATCAATTGTGCAACGCTTGCCCTTACTTATTTTACCCAGTAAAGACTTGATTGTTTACGCTTTAGCTAGAAAATGATTATTGTGGTAGTCATTCCTGCGATCCTGCGTAAAACACAGTAGTTGGGGACCACGCAGTACACGACGCAATCTATAAATGAGCGTGTGTAATATTAACATATACCTTTGAATGGGGTTAGATACCAGGAATACCTTCGCTCTTAACTTGTACTTGTACTTGTTTAGCTATTGATAAATCTTCTTCTCACTAGTCTGCAATCTACATCAAACAGTCAAGCAAGTTATACCTTGTAATTCTGCAAGGGTATAAAGTATGTAAAAAATGTATATATATGGATATGCGTGGTAGTGTGAACCGTGGCAGACAAGCCGGTCTATGTTCGTGATTTGTTCAATCACGAGCAAAAAATGGTTTTACTATTCTCGTGTGTGCCATAGTAGGTAGAAATTTTTGGGGATTTCAATGTAACTTGCTTACGTCATTCACCGCAGCGCAAACAGCAACACGAACAGCAATGGGACAATGTACGCTGAAACTAAGTTTTTAAGAATTCTTGCTACTATTCAATGTACAGGATGAAAAAAATGTATACTCATTCGGACAATAACACGGATCTAATTAAAGGGTAATATAATCAAGCACGAAATCGAAACGATAATGATGGAGGAAAACGTTTAAAAATTGGGATGAGGTGTGCTGAGAGGATGAAAAAAATGTATACTCATTCGGACAATAACACGGATCTAATTAAAGGGTAATATAATCAAGCACGAAATCGAAACGATAATGATGGAGGAAAACGTTTAAAAATTGGGATGAGGAGGTGTGCTGAGATATTCTTTATTGGTTTTGTGATTTTGTTACGAGGAAAACACTATTTTTTCATTCAAACGCTAATCAGATGTTAGATATTTAGAATTATTATGGGAACATCCCATCATGGAAATTGCTTAGATGGTTATGGTTGTGCAAGTCCATTTCGGAAATTCTCATGGCCTTCATGGACAGCGTGAATATTTACGTGCTGGTGAATTGGCGTTTGAACAAATGCTTGATGAAAGTTGGAATTAGAAAGCTGTTCAGATGCTTATTAAATACACCAACATGCACCATGCACATGTAATTTACTATATGCAGTTTATGATTAGACAATGGCAATTCTCAAGTTGAGATAATAGATTGGGCTCTTTCATTGTGTAATAGTCACATACGTCATCAAAGAAATATAATAATATGGTAATTGAAAACAAGTAGTAAAAAACAAAGCGGTATACATACATACATATATATGAATGTTAGTTTTATTTAAAAGAATTTTAAGTACTAAAAATCCGATGTCTACATTACTACATAATATAAAAACTGTTATGAAAAAGTTCATCAATTCAACCAAAGCATCAAGGCTTTAGTAATCCGATAAGGTCCAAAATAGTACATCCCTGAAAAAATAAAATTGATACATTCAAATATACATTCAGCGTAGCAAAGAAGGTTTACTTTTTTGCTTTTCCTTTGCAATTTAATATTCCAAATTAAATCTTATGAGTTTGTACCTGAAGAAATCTATTGATATACTCGATAAGAGCGTCACTATCCTGATCATTAATGGTTCGCCAAATCAATGGTTCTGCTTCTGATGCTAATCCTTGCACATAATCGGCCCAACTGACTTGCTTGCTACCACCACTAGTTATTAAATTTCCATCAATGGTTAAATCCCCAAATTGAAAGAAAGATTCTGTGAAGCCATCTCCTACTGCGAAGGATGTAATCTTAAAGGAAGTAGCATCTGCCTCAATTCCAATTCTCAGCGCAAACTTAAATCCAGTTAAAGACCGATTTACGAGACCGCTCCCGGAAAAAGTGTGCTCGCCAATAAAAGGCAGATCTATAAACCCGTTCTTAATCTCGTAATTTCCACTGAAACTAAATGATTTTAAAGTAAGGTTTAGATTGAACATGGAGGTCTCCCGGTCGTAGTTAAAGTCGTAGTCAAGAGTTGATAGTCCGGTGATTCTGCCATTTCTAAAATTAAGACAATTATATTTACTTAATTACGATCACTACATTTGAAATCAAAGGCGATCTAAGTAAGAATATCTATTTTTTTAAACTTAACAAAAACAGGTTGAGTTTTAAGTTACACATATTTTGATTTAAAACTGCTTGACCATAATGATCATACTCAATACTTACTTGAATGAATAACTTTGATCATTGTAAGTTAAAACTTGGTCCTTGATAATTAGCGGATCTGGAAGTTGGAGATTCTCGAGGTCGAGCTTCGTATTAGATTCTACTGCATTTTCCACCTCTTTGGAAAGTGATGTGAGTCTACATTGAGCCTGCATTCCCGAACCAACTCGATCTTTAAAAAAATTACTCGTGAAATAAAATTAAGTGTTCCTTAATAATGCCTTCAAAGTTTCAACTTCTGCAGTTCACTCCTCGTCCTTCTATATATATACGAAAGTTTATAATATGGATGATTGCTATTATGTATTAAACCAAATACCTTCTGATGGATATGCCACAGCAATGGTGAACAAAGTGGCTGTTCCGATGGAAAGTAAAAACGGAGTCAACTTCATTATTGTAAATTTTAAACTTTCAATTTCTTCACAAAACAAAAAACGTTATAAAAGAGATTCCACCTGTCTTGCTGGATGAAAATGGACTTATGAAACTGAAACATATAAATGGATTGAATTTATATGAAAAAGATTTGCATTAATATCTCAATCTAATACACACTGTAAACACGTCATCTCAGCCTGAGTCATCGTGACTGTTTGAAAATCCAGAGTTCAGTATCTCCTTTGACAATATTGAATGTTAAATGTTAGCATAACCGACAAAGATAAGGAATTCAGACAAAGTTGTTAAAACATTCTGAATCACGAATTCTCTTGCTCAAGAATTTAACTTTTTAAAGTACCAATTTAGATGATGGATATGTGGAGTTCAGTATTTACACATCTTTTACGATTTCTCGGTCTTTACACTGTCATCATGAGATTCGCAACTTTTATATTGATCTTGATACACTTTTGTAAATAAAGGAGTAAATAATAACCGATTACTTTGTTTGAATGTGTTCAGAAATGCGAAAATGATCTACTTTATCCTTTCAATTTTTACGATTACTACAAGAATCTATCCCTTTCATCTGGAGAAGTTTTGCGTCTTGCACCAAACATTTAATCCCGAATGACTAATTCTACGATTTGGTGGCCTACATTTGTTACGTTATGAGACTGAGCTGCTACAACATAACGGTCAGATAATGAGCTAAAGTTAACACGAACGTCACAAACACAAGTTAGAGAACTGTTTATAACAAATAAAAAAATGGACGGGATTTTAAATGTGAAACGCAATATGCAAATAGACTCTCGCTCTCTCTCGAAGATGAACAATAAAAATTAAACGTTCAATTTTAATGACTTTCATCTTTTATAGAACGAGTTTAATCAATATGTAATCGATCAGATCAAAAAGTTGGGGTCAGATAAGTATTACTTAATTAAGTTATAAGTAATTGTTAACGTGATTCCCAGGGATTATTTTTTACTTATTGTGTAATTAGAAAAAAGCATGTGAAAATCTTCCTGTAGGTTAACATTTTGATGAATGAACAGGAAAACGTTAATCAAGCACACATTTTACCTAGAAGAGCCAGATATTATAGTGATAATTTCATACAATGGACGAAGCGTTTAGTAATGCAATAATTACATAGTAGTTTGTAGACACTACAAACTTTTTTCTCGTCTGAATTGTGTTCACTGCACTGAAAGGAAATGTGTGTTTGTTAGATACTAATGCTATCGCCAAACGTATGTATGACAAATCATTTAATCAGTTTTAGTTCATCTCTACATCGATTTGACAAATACATCGTTTACTATGCTTTATATGATTTTTTTGCAGATTGTTTCCGCAATTTTAGCTTATTTTGATGACATCCCCACGAAGTCTCCCGGTCGTAATTAAAGTCGTAGTCAAGAGTGGATTGTCCGGTGACTCTGCCATTTCTATAATTTAGCAACTATTTTACTTTGATTACAAACACACTTCCCGCAGGCAGATATGATCAATGCTGCAACATGAATTTGATTTTACACAAAAAAAAAACAAGTTGAATTCTAAGTTATACATATTGGGATTCAAAGCTACTTGAACATACTTGAATGAATAACTTTGATCATTGTAAGTTAAAACTTGGTCCTTGATAATTAGTGGATCTGGAATTTGGAAATTCTTGAGGTCGAACTCCGTGTTTAGATTCAATAACGTTTTCCATCCTTTCAGAAAATGATGAGAGTCTACATTGAACCTAGTGTTCTGAAACAAATTCTTTATAACAGCAAAAAAATTAAGAAAATTAAAATTTCTTATGCCCCAGATTTTCTGAAACAGTTTATCTTCTCCAGCTCAGTGCACATCCATATATATTCGACATTGTAAAATTTTATATTCACGTTTAAAATTTATTTGGTTTTGATTAAATCAAATACCTACGGATGGACAAGCCAAAACAATGTTGACCAAAGTGGCTATTCCGATGAAAAATAAAAGTGGAATCAACGTCATTGTGTAAATTTTTCATTATTATGATTATATGAAGATTTGCATTATTGTCTAATACACCCTCTAAAACGTACCATCTCAACATATGAGTCACTGTGACTCTTTGAAAATCCAGAGTTCAGTATTTCTTTTCACAATATTGAATGTTAATGTTAACATAAATCACAAAGATAAGGATTCCAGGCCAAGTTTTTAAAACGTTCTGAAACATGATCTGTCTTGCTAAAAAATTTAACTTTTTAAAGTACCTGTGGGAATGATGAATGTGGAGTTCAATATTTACACTTCTATTACGATTTCTCAGTCTTTAGTGTCATCACGAGGTTTACAACTTTTATGTTGATCTTGATACACTTTTGTAAATAATAGATTACTTTGTTTGCATGAATTCACAAATGCGGAAATGATCTACTTTATTCTGGCTACTTGCATGATCACAAGAATCTATTTCTGGAGAAGTTTGCACCTTGCACCGAACGTTTAAACCCGAATGATTAATTATTATTGTACGATATTGTAGCCTAGATTTTGGCTTTTTACGTATGCGCAGAGCTGCCATATTCATTACGAGCTATATAGCTGTAACAAAATATACTTAACGGTCAGATTTTAAGCTAACAGGAACGTCACAAGTCAGAAAACTGTTTAAAATAAATAATACAAAATTTGAGATTCGAAATGCATAATGCAAACAGATTCTCGAAAATAAACAAAAAAATGAAACGTTCAGCTTTGATGATGTTCATGCTTTATTGAACCAGTTAAGTAAATTCGCGATTATATAGGTCACTATCGTGCATCTGCTTCAAATGTGGTTTAGCAAAGAAAATGTGATAGTGTTAAATTGTGATTACATACGACTTGTATAATTAAAAATTAGCATATTATTTTTCCCAATCTTTCTACAAGTTAAGATTTCGATAAATAAAAACGTTACACATTATGCATACATTTTACATGGAAGATATTTGAGTCATTCAATGCTATGCACAAAGCGTTTGGCGTTTAGTGAGATACAACATGTGCTCGAACACACTCGCTTTCCCCAGTCTACTTCCGAGCTTGACTCTACAAAATCATGTGCTATTTATGCAATTTTATAAGCGGAACTTCATCCCAAACAAAAACATGATGAACATGAAATGAACACATCTCAGACGAAAGCAAATGTTTACAATAGTGCTTTGAAGATGTTATGTTCGTAAAGGCATGCAATTTATTGTTGAATGAAAAATATTGCTTAACTTCTCAAGAATGTCGCAGTATCACCCACATCCGTTACTATTGCCCAACGTAATATGTGAAAAAATTATATAATCAGTTTAAGTTTTAATTCAATTTTACATCTTCTTGAGAAATACATTGAATACTATGTAGGTTCCATGTTTGTTTTTGCAGATTGTTTCCGCAATCTTTTCACATTTTGATGACATCCCCACGCTTCAGAGCTTCAGACAAGTATGTCATTGCTGGAACGAAGAAGTTTGCAGCTCACTTCGTCGCTTGAAACCAATTCAATTTTGCAACCATTCTTCGTTACAAAGATACAATGAAATTTTTCAGAATTCCTATGAGATTCTAAGGAACATTTCCTCATAACGAATACCACATTTTCCTTCGTTTAGAGAGAAAGGCAAAGTCTGATGAAGAACTAGTCGAGAGCTTGGAATTGAAAGGTCTGCCGGAAGTGGTTGAACAATGTTTGGATTATTTTGGTGATCAAATCAGTTCTCTCCATTTATGCGTTGGACACGGATACTTAAAACCTCGTCAACTTGACCAATTCCTGAGCCGAGTTCCGAACATAAATGTTTTGGGACTCTTCTTTCGTTACAATATTCATCCAGAAGTAGTTTATGAGCTCAGTTCAGAATCAATCCTTAACTTGAGCAATGTGCACACCCTCGTCATCCAAATCGAAGGACAAGAATTGGGCGAGGAAATGATCACAGACTTACTCTCCTTCTTATTCCCATTTATGCCAAATCTTCGCAAAATCTCTTATCCAGGAGATATTCGCAGGATATCCAAAGTTGGTCTTTTGCTCCGGGATATCATCCTCGATTCAGAGACTTCAGTACAACTGAAGAAACTTTGTGAATTTGATTTTAAAACGAGGCTTTTAGAAGACGAAGCTTTGAAGCTGCTTTGCAAAGATTTCCCATTAAAAACGCTGCACTTTGACCTATTCAGTCCAGATTCGGAAGGGAACGTAGTGTCACCAAGATTTGATGGCTGGTTTGCTTCTCAAATGGAATGAGACGCTGCAAACTTTAGTTCTTGAATTTCCTTGGAGAGACGATATCTCTTACCGTTTCCGTTTTCCAACTGTAATGCAGAATCTGACTTTCCTCTTTTTGGGTGGGTTTGAAGGTATTCTTATGGAGCTGTTGAGGTGTCTTCCAAACCTGAGAAGACTTGAAATCAGTCAAACGGAATTGTTATGCATTATTCAAAAACCGGAAGCCACTGACGTATACCCAAATGTGAAGCAGTTGAGACTGGATTTTTGTGTGGGGCAAAGTGCTGGGATTCTAAGTAGGTTCTCCAGAATGTTTCCGGGATTAAGAAGCCTAAACATTAATCATGCAACGAATGAAGTGGCTCGTGGAATCTTTCAGAAAATGCCACATTTGCTCAGTTTGAGGCTTCAGGGGAATGACTTGACGGATGCTGGAATGTGTGGATTTTCTGAAACAAACTGTGAAAGAAAAGGACTTTTTGGCGATGAGCCCTTATCGCAGTCGTGACTTTAGGAAATATCCTTACATCGCAGATTTGAAAGGTTAAAATGGCCATGTTCATGTAAAATGTATAACACAATTCGAAGCTAAATTTATTTACTAAAACTTTTCAGAACTTCAATATTTGAAGCTGGATGGGTACTCCTTGACTGAGATAACTGTTCGGCATGGGCTAATGCATTGCCATTCTTTAAGATTGGTTAAATTGGACTGCACAGCTAACACTTTCAATCCATCCACGACTATACGCCGCACATTTAGATTGTCAGGTATGTTAATAAAACAACTCATACATAGATGAACCAAAAATGTCATAAAGTTAACAATACAATACGCAATATAAACTGAATATTGGACTGTACTTGTATTTTGTAACTAATTTTTTAATATATATAGACTTAAGTCATTTTGTGCAAGAAGGAAAACATGCTCTCGTTGAAATGAAAGAGGAGCCCCCACTGGAAGCAGAAGCCCTGGCATTCTTTCAATCTCATTTGAAACACACTGAGGATATTTGAAAATTAAATCTTTATTTCAATATTGAATGTATCCATCCATAATTTACTGATACAATAAATTTCAAAGTACTTGAAACAGAGCTACATTGCATCTATTACATTAGATTCTTAAATCAATTCCTTACTGTTAACAGCCGCAGCCTCAACTTTAGTGACTAAACCATATTGAATGAGTTGAATCAACCTTCCTAGTGATATAATATATTTTAAACTGATAGTATAAGTAAATGACGAGGAAATCAGCAGAAACCCAACACGTTGTTGAAAATATTTCATATTATTTGATTCAGTTCAAAACTTTGGACAACAATGGGATCATAATGAAATTGAAAATACTAAATTATGAATTAAGACTATAACTCTTATTATTAACTAATGCTGCCACTACCACTTCCACCTCCAGATCCCGTACTGCTTCTTGGTGTTTCTTGAGTACCTACAAAACAAACAGTAATTAAATATATGTACAACGAATTACATGACACGCCAAGCTTTATGACATATTCTAAGAGAAATATGAGTTTCTAATTTCTAATCAATGAAAGGAACCTACTTTTATAAACATATTCTAAAGCGGAGGTTATCGTCTTTACATCCGACTCAATTGCTTTCGCCCAACTCTGCACATGTCCCAACTCCTTAAGCGCCGTGTTGAAGTTATCTATCAGGGCTAACCACTGCTGCGTTTGTTTAGCAAACTGGGAAGCATTTGTGGTCAAAGTTCGCATTTCACTGTCCAACTTCTTCTCATTGAGGTAAGCTTGAAGCAACTCTAAAATCCAAATACAACTAGACATTAACAACGAACACAACGTACAATATCCACTATGAATGATGGAATAAAACAAAACCAATATCAAACAAATAATTAACTTACCCCACATTAAGATGATCAACCATAGCATTAGTTAAATCAGTGGCAGCCGCCATTGCCTCCTTCTTCCGGTGTTCTTGGGCTTCCCGTACTTTCGCCAAGTCATCATTGTGCTTTTTAACCAGTGAGGACAACATTTTTCCACTATTCACTATTTCACTTCCACTTCTTAACTACAAACTAACCAAAGTTTAAATCGTTTGCAATCAACAATACAAACAAATCACAAACAGTCAACAGTAACACACTTTTAAATCCGACCACTGACCACCGAAAAAGAATCAACAATCATAAACTTCACCGACAAATTCTTATCTTCAATCAATCTTATTTTGATAACCTCAATCTTAAATCCTCCTGGCCCCTGGTTGATGTTGATAAGTATCGTTCTTAGTTGTCAGCTCCGTCCGTAAAGTTGGAAAACACCTTTTATTCCTTTTTATAGTTAGGATTAAGAACCTTAAGACATCCCCACTATTGACTATGTTCTGTATCCGATCTCTCTAGAAGTGGTTTGGTTTTGTTGTTGATTCTGAATTCTGATCCAGCCGTCTTTTTTGTGTATATCAATATGCATTGTGGATATCATATGGTTTTTGGTGCTTTGCCTTTTTGATACACTTGTACTTTGTACATAAGGATAAAACCATTTTGTGAGTTCTTATGTCTTATGCATATTGTTATTGTTTGTGTTGATCAGATCATATTCCTCATGATGATCATGTTATATGAGATCATTTACGGGGTTGGCTGTTGGCTGTAATAGTATTATGTATTACGTATTAACTTGTTGTTTCCTTTTAACCTGATCTAGCATTAATTCTAACATCAACATCCAATCATCCAACATTCAGCATAGAACATAGAACATACTTGAACATAGGATATCTCGATATCTGTTAGTTTTTAGTATAGAAGAATAGGAGATATTAGAAGAAATTGACTTGACGTAACACTTACCAAGTGAAGTGAAGTTCACACGTTCAACAATACTGAATATGACGAGATTTTAAAAAGAAGTATGAGAATGAAAAACACTTTTTGTGTTAGCTGAATTGCTGACCGTGTATCATATTCATCATCGTATCTTGTTGCTCGGATGGGCTGAGTCAGAAAAATGATATTGTAAATTGTAATCAGAGAATGAGAACAATCATGATTTCATGATTCCATCATATCATGTTCGTCAGCAGGAAAAAGAGATGAGAAGGAGCAAGTGCATTTAGATTCTTCGAAATAGTGTAAAGGCGTTTTTCTATTTTAGTTAGTTTTCAATTTTCATCTTTTGTCTTTTGACAGTTGAGATCGGTTACCTGTTTTTAACTTTTTTTAAATTTGATTGTGGATTGTAAACTGACAACTGAACTAAGTTTTTACGTTTTAAAATTTGAATTGTCGATTGTATTTGATTGTGAGATTTGATTGAGTTCTAAGTTACTGTTTTTTGTTCGCCGTTGTCAGTTGTTGGATAAGACATAAGAAGTATGAAGTAAGAAGAGTTTGTTTATGGGGTAAGTTTTATATTCGAAATATAGACAGTTAAAATAATGTACTTACATAATAAGCTGCTTTGAAAATCCGTATGGTTAAAGATAAGACATAATTTTATTTTAGTAATGATGGTAAATTGATATAGTGTATTTTTAGAAAGGTTGACGTTGTTGTTGTTGTGAGTTATGTGTGGTTTAAATTAAGTAAATATTAGCCACGAACAACGAAGAAGTTTTGTGTGGTATGTTTACTCGGCTCTACATTTTATAACAGTAAAGTAAATGTAAGTAAGTAATAATGTCCACAAGTTACAAGCTCATAATAAGTTTACCATTTACGTGGTGTGGTAGCATCAAAAATGTGAAATGTTGAATGTAGATGTTGCTAAATACTAAATATATGGTGGATACAAATCAATCACAAATTGGTTGGTGGGGGATGGAAATCTCAATTTATTGTGTTAGTACTAACTCAATAAAATTTAGTATAGATATAGAATAAAATTGAAGCCATCAACATCATCCTTTAAGTGATGAGCCCGGTCTCTAGCTCTCATATTATTATGTTACCTGTCATTTTCATAGTGTGAAGTGTATATTGTGTGTATATGGTCAATATCCAATACTACCAATATTGGTTCCCATTATATTTTATGCTTAGAGATTACCAAAATGCCAGCATACAGTACATAAGAATTACATCAGTCCGAAGCTGTACCGCAATACAACACACATAATAATATTATTATGAGGATGCGGTGTTTGCAAAATTTGCAGTATGTGTACATATATGATATATATGTAATGTTTTTATGAACCTTTTATGCATTTTTAACTGTGCCAAGTATTTCAAGATTCAACCCAATTCAGAAATTTTTACACCTTCCTCCAATGTCAATTTCCTTTGCATTCTTTTATTTAAAACAATAATGATGCTAAATGCTAAACTAACATCTAATATGTGAGTTATCTTACATAACGTAATCTGAATAACAGAATTTTCCGACCTATATTTAGTTTTTTAAGACTAACAACTAAGGACTGACAGTGACAGGCTAACAACTAGACACAATTTAGAGGGTTGTAGATGAGACATGCACTAACTAACTGCCACTATTTCTATCGATTTTTTTTAATATAAATAACTTCCGATTTTAAATTTTTATTACTATCAACTAGTTTTAAGTATAACTTAGAGGATACATTTTCTCTGAATCTGAATACAATAATAATTTCTCTTGTCACTTTTATATTTATTAACTTGCATCTGCACCGCAACCTGCATTATTGACTGTGGGGGTTTTCTGCCATATTAAACAATGCACAGTAACGTAACTTAAGAAGGTACATGACCTAAGGGTCGAACTTTAACAATTCATTGCACCGGGATATTTTATAAAGTACATTTTGCCTCAAAGCATTTCTAAGCCCGAACAATGCCTAAGGNCGGGATATTTTATAAAGTACATTTTGCCTCAAAGCATTTCTAAGCCCGAACAATGCCTAAGGCCTAAGCTAATATTATACATTAAACTTCTTATTTTAATTAAATAATTAAAATTGATATCAAGTTTTATCCTTATTTATAACTTATGACCAGATACACTCGTTAGACAATGAGCTATGTCTATATATATCGCTGTATCATCCTGCTCTACTAAAACTAAATACTCGCGATAATCAGTCGTATACAGTCAGTTTTCACGTTGCAGTTAGTGGTACAAAAGGAATTATCTTAACTTAAATATGGTAGTTTCAAGTAGTTTGTGAGAAATGGAAGGAGAGAGCTAACGAAATTTTGTATGAAACTGAACTACCATATAGGAAACTTCCGTTGCAAAAAAAGCTCAACATTTTTGTGTTTTGCTCTTTGTGGAAGGATGTGATTTAATTTTGATTTTAAACATAGTTAATACATAAAATGCATAGACAAGTCATTCATAACGTTAATTAGGGTACATAATAACTTAGTTCAGAGTGGTCTCAAGTGTAAGATCATTTGGTTGATGAAGTACTTAAAAAGCTCATGTCAAGGTCATTCATACGATTGACTGGGGGAAATCATTAAGGGAAAGTCAAGATCAAGGAAGAAACTCGTTTTTAGGTGTTGTGTAAGTAGGTATAGTACACTGAAAGCATTATTATTGTGATTTGATTACCAATCGGGTTGAATGTGGATTTGAGTTGAACTAAAACTAACATCAATATATTAAGTTAATAAGCAGGTACATTTAAAATTATGTCACGTATTATATTGGTACACAAAATCACATCAATTCAATTTTATATAGGAACCGACCAACAGGTAAATAATAGTGCGTAATTGTAGAACTTACATCTAAAAGTAAAAGTTATCATAACTTTTATAATTTAATATAATTTATATAATCTTTCGCATTCGCAACACCCCCTCATCATCACAAAGTACTTCTATACTTAGTATCTGCCTGATCTCAAACTCAAGCTAGATTGTCTTCTGCTTGCAAATCCTTCTCGGTAACTTTCTGCACTAGAGAAATTGGCAGCACTAATCATATCAGAGTCTGGAAAGAACCAGCCATGTAAGCATTTTGGAATTGCGGACTCGCAGAACATATCAATTTTTGCCATTGCATCCCACGTTTGGGCATTGAGAATTAGGAGACTTGTTCTGTTCGGTCCACAAGTGTTTTCTCCTCCATATAAGAGAGTAGAGAGAACCACTCCGTCATCCTCTCTCTGAAAAAGAAAGAAAGAATGGCATTATAGTAAATAAATAGTAATATTTAACTTTTAGAGCAAAAAGTTTTCGTCTTAATGACTTTTTGAACGCACCTGTGAATTAGGTCTTGGCACGAAAATCGGCTCACTTGGATAAGCATTTGATTCCATCCACGTGTCGTAAGTCTTTTTTAGGACGTCGACTTTGATAAGCTGCCAAATTGAAATTATATTGGTGTAAAGGCTTCTGTAACTTTGCATTTCTAATATCTTAGGCATGAGTTGAGAATGATTAATGATTAGAAGTCAAAGTGTTTTACCATTCCTGGGTTGTCAGCATCCACATCAGAAGAAATTGCATAAAAATAGTTATACGGTTTGCCATCAAACAACTCATAATTGATTCTTGGTGTCTCACAACCAATATTAACAATCATTTCTGACTCAGCTAGTGGATTGGTTCCATGCGGAGCCTTTTCAAAGTCGGAAAATTTCAATAAAAATCGTTTAGGCCGTCCACGGAACATTTTGGCATAGTCTGGATTACCATGAGCATTCTGTTTTAAGATAGAACGAACACATTTTTATGTACTTTTTATATGGAAAAGGCATAATGGCATAATGTTGTGTTGATCATCAAATAGGCATTATCATTTCATTAATATCCTATTTTACCTTCAAAGCATCCACATACATACAATCAATCATTGCTGGATCATCATAACAGCAAATATCCACAATAATGAAGGTATCATCAGTATCCCCATCCCTCATCTCAAATGCATTAATAGTGTGAAGAAAAAAGAAGCTAGGAGCTCGAAACACCCTCCTCCCCTTCCCACTGGATTTAGTGGGATGTCGACTGATCACGTGAAAGAGCGTGTCTTCCTCAGGATAATAGCGAAGACATGAGGCGATAGGTTTCTCTCCACATAGTTGATTTATCGGCACTGTCGGCAGGAAGATGGATAGGGGTTGCTCAATAAGAATGAAATAGTTTTGAGTGATAGCAAACGAGTGCATATAGCAAATGCTGAAGGGCCATCGGGATGGGACGGTTGCCAGTATCTTGGCACTAGACCATGGTGACCAGCCTGCTGAGCAGGAAGAAGGCTCACTACTGCCTGCTCCCCCTCCTCCTACTCTTGATCCTCCACAAGATTTATTGGCATTGGTATTGGCACTACTAGAACCAGCACCAGCTGCTGTTTTATTGTTGTTATCAGATGTCGATGGTGGTGATGCTGAGAACTCGGTTTTGTTTAACATTTCACCACTAACACTACCATCTTTCCGCTCTCTTGCTCCTCCGCTTCCTTGGCTTGTTTTGTTGAAATTTGTACCGGTTTTCGCATTGCTTCCTCCACCAGTACTAGACTTTGATTCACTGCAGTCCATTTCCGCTATAACGTAGTGGGGACCGAGCCAAAGGCCTAGCTTTTGCCCAATATTGTATGCCTTGTTGCCACAGATGTGAGGGTGGGACGTGTGATGGATTAGGCCGAGCTCGTTATGAACATCAATCTGCCAAGTAGAAGTGAGATGTTGAAGATGGATTCAAGATTCAATGGCTTGATTACTTTTATATCACTCTTTCAAAATCTACTTAGGGATGTACATGTAAAAGATCTAACTTTTTTAGGAATATTTCGATATTTTACCCTTGCCTGACATCTTTTCTGATAGAGTTCATAAGGGAAATGAATAGCTAGCAGCTACTCCGAATTCTTTTTTCATTTTCTGTAAAAGCTTGCGTTTCATGAAAAAAGGTAGGTGGAAAGTTGGGAATAAATGAATAAATGTATTATCCAATTCCCCAATGATATAACGTTACGTGACGTAAAAAAAGTGATCTTATACACACAAGCATTGCATTTCTTTTTTCTTTCATGTCAGTGTCGGTGTAAAATGTACATCTCTCTATCTCGGAACATAACAGAGCCATAACATGATACCTATCGACCTGCCACATGAGCTTTACAGTTTTTACAGTAATAAAACCAGTATGAAATGTAAAAGTTTGGTTGAATATTTGATGATCTCAAAAGAATGAAGAAATGGAGGAGAGTCAAATATGATGGGATGAAATGAGAGGCGAGAAGCAGAAGAAGAGGGAAGAAGGGAAAAAAATGTGAAAAGAAGTTGATTTAATAGAGACCATAATGAACAACTTGTTTCACAAAGTCTATTCAGAGTGCTTTATGAGTGTGAATAGTTCATTTGTTTCAGGAAACTTTCATTTCCTTCCGCCTCCTTCCCCATTCTCACTTGTGAGAAGTCAGAAGTGTAAGTTTTTTTTCATTACTCCCTGTCATTTATGCAGCTTTAACAGTGCTCCCATGAGAATTCATATGGATGAAGATGGAGATGTTATACTATTGGTGAAAGTGCGGAGAGTATAAAGTATAATCTGCGTCATGTCATACATCTTAATTTTCTTGAGAAAAGTAACTATACTACGAGGAGTGTACCGTGTTAAGTGTTTCCAAGTTTTCCAAATTGATCCTGTGGGCAAAGGGCGTTTCTGCTAGGGAATAGACCTCATCTCCAAACGGGTGAATGCTAATATTTGCCGTGTCCGTCAAAGTCGACTCGATTGGGCTGAGGAATACCGCTGCGATCCTTTAGGTTTTGTTCGTGCGTTAAAAGAAGAAGAAAAAAACGTGGTAAATGTTCATTTAGTAATGGGAAAAGTAGATAAACACATTTTACAGTCTTCAAGGGAAAATGTAGGGATAGATTACAAATCCAATTAAAAACCTGATATGATAAAGAAGCAAGTATAGATATAAACTAGAATGAAATATAGCACTATGTACATGGAATGAGGGCACTACAAAAACGGATATCTTAACAGGAACAAAGTAATCTGCTTGTTTTCTTTTTCTTTTCATGGAAAATGTTTGTGTCATTCACTCAACCACCCACTTTTTATTGTTGTTTTGTTGACTTCAAACGCAGAGGAAAATGAAGAAAGTCTTA
>JAANSM010001679.1:0-17538 GCA_036850725.1 Orchesella villosa
TGTGTACATAACACACAACATTTTATACAACTAATATGTATACACATTTATGTACAAATCCTTACATGTTTTATACTTTTACAAACAAAAAGGTTTCAGTTTAGTTGAGCCTTCTGAGACATTTGAATCTGATGTGTATGAGTGCTTTTCAGAAGAAATACTGTCGATTGGATATGGATACCGATGGTCTCTCTCCACTTGGAAGGAAACGTGCTTAGATTTACGCACTTTTATCTTCCTTTTTCTCTACGAAACATGTAAGTAGTAAGTACAATGAGCTATATATTGACATTGCGTTGCAGTATAGCTTCTACACATTGTAATACTAAGTATATATTGTATGTACAGGCTGATGACATGTGTGTGGGAATATGACTTTATCAGCACTCTTTCACTCCCAAGACAGAAGAGTGAGCCTGGCAAAAAAATGTGTAGTTCATTGTATTATTAGAGCGTGGAACAGAGAACAGAAATGAGTAGGTGCTTTGTAAAACTTAGAATGATGAAGTGTTTCTTTTTCCTAAGAATATGAATACCAATGCAACGTTAAACGGTATCTCATAGAGAAGACTTACCTTATGAAAGCTTATGCATGGTTCCAGAACATTAGTGGTGGTAGAGCAAGAGCACCCTTTCTTGTTGCATTTTTAATGAATCTTAAGAAAACAAATATGGGATGTTGTAACGCGTCAAACCAATTTAGCAAAGCGTCCATCATTTCAATTGTCAGAACAGAAGTGAAGTAAGGTTGTAAGGTAGAGGAGCAAACATTAGCAACACAAATTTCTAAACCAAAATGTATACACATGTTCATCATCCATGTGTGTACATAACTTTAATATCCTGTTGCAAGTGTGTGCGTGGATCCATCTCATCATCCCCACTGAACAAATTTTTGGTACATAGTTGATGATGAACTAATCCTCTTACAAATCCCAAGAATTCCCTACCGGAGATCTCATTTGTCTTTTCAGAAAGATTTAAATGGCTTTGTTGTCAGCTAATGTAATTCATGTGTGGTATAATTTGCTCATCAATTTAACCCCACAAACTGATGCAAAACGGTTGAATTCATGGTGAATAAGAAGAAAGCACTTGTAACATGTTTTCAACCTGATTTAGCTATTCAGTAGTGACAGCGATGTTGTATGAAAAAGCAGTTTCCTGTGTTAATGACATTAAAATCATGAAATGAAATGTTTGTATGTAGTTTTTTATGTTGTTCAAGTAATGATCATTGATTGACAGGAGACAGACGACAAGAGAACGTTGACAGTTTCCCTATTGCTTCGAAATACATGTGTGTGTATTTACAATACACTCAAAACAAAGCTGGCTCTTTCATGGATTGTCAATCTTGATGATTTTCGAGAACAAAAATATTGTAATTCATGCTCCTCTTTTTCTTTTTCATTCAAAACCCCATTATTTATGAAAGATAGCAAACAGACACGAGTATACATATTATGTATCTGGATTTTGTGGCAGCTTTGCTACTTGGTTTTGATGAATATGCCTACTGATTTCTCAATCGAAGCTAGTAGCTCTAGCACACACGCTATTTATTTATAGGTTAACGGTCCACTGATGCTGACAGATAACAGGGGTATTTTTTTCTCAAGGGAGAAGGAGGTGAATAATAAAATAGGTTAACGGTCCACTGATGCTGACAGATAACAGGGGTATTTTTTCTCAAGGGAGAAGGAGGTGAATAATAAACACCAGTAGAAAATATTACGCGTATATGAGAGTTCATCCCGTGTGCTGGCATTTTTTTCATGGAAAGTTGGTTGTATTAGATTGAAACTTTTGACTACTCAACTCGTTTCCTTATTTCGTTCCACTCTCTCGCATTCCAACTCCTTGTATGTACGTCTGGATTAGATACAGTTTTTTACTGCTTACAGTTACACACATATGTGTTGACAGGTAGAGACGAAGAGCAAAGATGGAAAAGAAAACATATAGGTTTCGAGTTTCAAACCAAAAAGTTGGTTTTTGGAGAGAAATGAGTTGAAAAGCTATAAAGTTCATGATCATTATTCTGACTTTTTGAGTCATACAAAAGTCACAACTACTTGATGATAAATATTAACACTAGATTTTATTACTTGGGGCTGCTGATTCATGAAAACTCATTTGTTTTAATAAATACCTAAGATACATATAGATATAAAGTTAGCTCAAATGTTGATGCAAACTTACTGACTAATTGTAAGACTCATTCCATTTCCCTTCATGTTTGAACATCAAGTTGTTCTGTGAATTGTAATGTCATGCATCGAATTACCCCACATGCCCTGCTATATTTGCCATGACCCCACGTCACATTGCAATGCGTCGTCTCATCACCCTTTCGTCACTCTTCGTCGATTCATTCCCCAGGTTTTTATAGTCCCGGGATTAGTTAATCTAATGCTTTAATCAGATTAAGGATTAATTTAATCCCTAATCCTTAGTCCGGTCTTCAAAAAATGATCAAATTAATCCATAATCCATTAATCTGACTAATTAAGACGTTACTACAATTTTTAGGAAGACAAGAGTTATAAAAACGAAATTTGAACAAACCGTAGTGTCAGGGTGTTCAATAGAAAATAAGTCTAAATTTTAGCGTTCACTATTTCGGTTTTTCCGGAAATACCTAAGAAGTCCATACCTTAACGTGTATGCAAGCAAGTATAAAATATGCTTTAAATTTCAATCTGTAACCCGATTGGCAAAAATCGCTGTGATCGACGCAAACTCGCTCTTCAATATCGCGTAAGAAATCGAAGCAAACGTCTAGATATCGTAGCCGAGTCATAGCTAGGGTGTAGATAAACGCGCACTAGCTCATGTCGATATCCTTTCGATTTTTTGGCGATTGGTTAACGCGCGATCGCTTAGAATTAGCTGTAGTTTCGATACGGTGCAATATGCATTACATGTTATACTTTAACACGTGACTATTCATTCTCTCATTCATCATTAGAGTTAATTCTAAAGAAATTATGTTTATGTTAATTGGCTTGAATGGCTATAATCATCCTGATGAATCAGCAACGAGCATAAATTCATATTTGAAAGCATTAGATCCAAGTTATTGAACTTGGATCTTGGATAAGTCATATTACTGTCAACACGATGAACAATTTGTTGAATGTTTAATGATATAATGAACAATTATGACATCACATTCATTTACCGTTGTTATCGTATGTCGTGTCACAAGTGGGATTTATGATTGTAACGCAGTCATTCATGAATGTAATCAAATGGCCAAATGGATCCCTTATAGATGTTAGATTTATTCTTCTTACGTTAACTGAATATGAGTTTCTACATTTTAAATGATAAAAATCACAATTTGCTGACGACACAACAGAGTTAACGAAACTTGTAGCAGGCAGAACTATTGCTATTACTATTAGAGTAACAATAAGAACAAACAAGAACAATACTATTGACTATCAGAGTGTTGTAAACGGGCGAACTACTATTGAATGTTATTTTAAAATGCACTATATTTAATAATTATTACGATATTCTATCTATCAGCACTAACAACTCCTTTATATTTAAAATATAATATTCCTAAACTTAAAAATGACTACTTTCATTAGTTTCTGGAACTGAATACTTTAAAGGAAAATGTAACATTGTTTACCTATCGTTGATCGTGAACGAAAGATAAACGATAGTCAAAATAAAAGGCAATAGTAAGCAGAATAACGTAAACGGAAAAAACTTCTTATAGCTAGTTCGAATCGATTTTACAGCGATTGCGACCTTCAATTTCGCTTCGAGACTACCGCAACTAAACATATCGAAATCGTCGCGAGACTCGTAGAGATATCTGACTCACTATAAAGTCGCTATGTTCTTTTCGAATTCGCCCATCGAATTTAAAGCGAAATGCCGATCGGGAATTAATCACTTGAAATCCTACAAACTTACTGGTCATTTTCTACGGACCATCTTCTTTCGGAAAACTTTTCTTTTTCCACATCCACCTCTACCTGAAGACTTTGACGTTTGGGTTAATGCAGCGCCGTCGTCACTATTCTCCTTGGAACTTGTACCGCAGCTCGAGCCAAAATCGTCTACAATTGTAGTAGCATCACTTTCTCCAGCATCCGCTTCGTTGTTCTCATTTTCCTTCCAATTCGAGTTTGATGTTAAGGCATTGGAACTAGTGTCTGAAGGTTTTATTACACGGCTCGGTTTACCGTTGTCTATAATGAAAGAATAATGCATGTTTCAAGTTAGTCACAGCTGTGCCAATGGAGAAACATCAAAATTACCAAAATTGTCAGCTTAAATTTTGAGTTAGCGTACCTAAATCTTTTCCCTGTCCTCGATGCGTAGGCAGGATGTTTTCATCTTCCTTGTACTTTCCTCCTGATTTCATATTTGCGAAGTACCTTTCCAACTTGGTACGATCAATGATGTGCAGATAATACGAAACCGGTTTATTCGTCCATGACACGGAGCCCTTACTAAGATGTAGTTCAGAGACATGCATGATTGCGGAGATATCATTTACGTTTCGGCCTGTGATCCATGAGTTTCTTGAACCAAACGATGTCGAAGAGATTATTCGAGTACCATTTTTAAGGTAAGAAAACCGTTCTTTCAACATGTTATCAACTTTTGGTCCAAAAGCGAAATTATTGACAAAGATGATAGTAGCAGATGTAATTCTCTCTCGCATTTCTTCACAGAGAAAGTCGCCTTTTTCGATTGAATATTCCCCATGAGCTTTACCATACCATTTCATTAACTTTTTAAAATGGTAATCCATATCCTAGAATAGAAAAATGTGCATTGTATTATTAAGGAGCTGCAAAGCACTTTTCTACAATCTAGTGGGCCATATGAATTAGCTTTGTTAGTTGTGTACCCTTGCATAAGTAGAAGGAACTTCTGCTTTCTCAATTCCAAAGCACGAATGGCATCTTGTCGACGCAGCCATTTGCAATACGACTTGCCCGATTCCCGACCCCAAATCCAAGAAAACGTCATCTTCCGTAATCTCAATCTGGTCTATCATTTGCGCAACCAATTCATATGAAACCTCTCCATATACCTCGGGTGAGAACGGCTGGTACTTATTAAGCTTAAATGGATCAGTAACTGCCCTGTTGTAAACTTGTTGAATTATGTGCTTTAGTAAACTCCTACTTGGGTGTTGTCTAAGTCTCTGCTTCCATTTCGACGTACCTTTCTCCTGTTGATTAAGCACATTAAAGCCATATTGTATGTATTCTGGTTTCTTGCCACCACACATATTGACCTGAAGGACATCACAATGCAGACCTCCGTAGAAATAGAAATCAAACTAAATGAGTAGAGAAGAGTTACTTACCATTTGCAACAAAGAATCGATGGTCCGATTGTAGCGATCGCAGAGACTCTTCATGCTCTCAAAACTTTTCGAATCAAAATCTTTCAAGATGTTATTCTCCATAGCCGCCTGGAGCTCCTGAATGTCTTTACCGACATTTCGGATGGTTTCAACAATTTCCGTCTCTCTATTATAGCCATACTTACCTTCACTGAGTGGCCACTTGTAGGTCAACGGTACCGCACCCACTGGACTATGTAGCATCAACTCCATCGACGACGACGCCATGCTGTCTTACGTTCTAATCAATATTTAATCACTTGTTCACTTTACTTTCCTTCTTTGTCAAATTATTCAACGAACTTGCCTAATTCACAGCTGATTGTAATTTTCATCATTTCTATAACAAAACACTTTTCTTCCTCGCCTTTCTCTATTCACTTTTTCTCTTCGTCACTCAAAATGAACGGACTATCTTCCACATTCAAATACTCACAGGTAGTCCCACACACCGAATCTCCAACTTTATGGCATTATGGCTCAGAAGATGAATAACAAGCCGGTGATGACGTAAAGATACAAATTTCAAACGAATTGAATTAATTTGCTAATACTGACGAAATCTGCTCAATGTACTCGAATTTCTCGAAAACACCGCAACGGATTTTTATGATT
Source organism: Orchesella villosa (assembly GCA_036850725.1). Lineage (NCBI taxonomy): Eukaryota > Metazoa > Arthropoda > Collembola > Entomobryomorpha > Orchesellidae > Orchesella > Orchesella villosa. The sequence continues at coordinate 6,005 of JAANSM010001679.1, forward strand.
TTTTTAATATTATGCTTGATTTATTGCGGGTTATGATTTCGCTGAGCTTAATTTAAAAAATACAGTTCAAAAGCAATGGCAATAGTTTTGAAATTTTTTAACGGTCGAATTTTGGTTTTTCAAATATCGATCAAGTGTTCGTTAATGAGGTAACTTATGGTCCAACACTTACGTCCAAAACTTATTTTCTTCCGCTAAGTTGCCACCAAAACATCATCCTAGAAATCTTGACAACCTCCTGACTGCCTCTACCCGTGTCCTAGACCCCGCATCCAACTTTATGACCGCACCTCATTCGAAAACAGAAATCCGCTCTTGCCCTAGTGCCTTATTATCCGTCCCCCAGCTACGCACGTCCACAGTACAGTTTGCAAGACCTCCGTGTGTATCAATGCTGTCTTTTTGCGAGTTGTGTGACATGGAATTCTCTCGCGAAGAAATCTAAAAGTGGAATAATTGACGATTCCTTGTCCTCGACCTTCCCCGTTTGCAATTCCAGACTTCGCTTCCCGTCTGGGGTGAGCTGCAATTAGTTTCTTCATAATGCCCCATAAGCCGCCGGTCATTCAAATTATATGATTTAAACCACTTCTCTGAGAGACAAGGGGCATTCAGCAACGCCGATGTTTTGTCAGTTATTTGTCGATTGTTGATTGTCAATTGTAAGTCGTCAGTCACTAAATAGGACATCTTACTTCATCAGCAACCTATTAGCCTAACTAATAGTTTGTGTTATTTTATAGTTTTGTTAAATGTTTGGAGCCCAGATTTTCCCCAAACGTAGTTTCGTCCTCCAACGTTAATATATAATTATAGTATGTTCCCATTTTACCGTTACATAATGTATGGTTTATTCTGTGAATTTGAACTTTGTGCATAAATAGACCTTATTTATATATCGTAGGAAAATGATGATGATGATGAAATGACTTTTTCTACGTTTTAACCGCTGTACCCTCATCGTTTTCGTTTAGTAAAAGATCAATCGTCTTGGTAGCTAAAAGTAAATAAGTCCATGGCAGTTCACTCATCGGTTGGATGCGGCTGATACGTATGATGAAGATACTGAAAGCGATAAAACTAATGTTGCTATAAAACTGGAACGAAAAAGATCTTGCGCAATCATCATTTACCTCTTAACAAAGAAAACAGTCAATACTAAATATTAAATGCCGAATGGTACCATTTTGTTTGTGTAAATATTGACCTAGAAAAGTTTGTGGCTGTGCTTCTGACCTCATCTCATGATAGATAAAGAGTATTCAGAAGCGTAGTGGGTGGGCGGAACTCATCGTATTCAAAGTTGGAAATCATTTTACCAATATTTAACGTATTAGTTTCAAGAAAAATAACAATCTTTCAATGAAACAACAAAGATAGCGTTTTATTTTATCATTAAAAGTTAGACGAATGAAGTCAACCTTATATGTTGAAGCTGAATGAATATAGTGTGTAATGAGAATGACTAACGTAAGTACAACATGCAGCAAAAATCTTGTTTTTATTTATCAATTAGTCGCAATCTCTACATAATACAATAGATATAAAACTGGCTTGTTAGGTCTTCCTTGTATCCTACACAGTAATCAAACTTAACTTGCTTATGTGACTCATCTCTATTTAAATGATACTCATTTAAACTCATCTTAAATGTCGTTTGAATACGGATGATATTTTGCTTTAATATTAGCTCTCCATTAATCTGCCTTTGTTTCTTGGAAATTTTCTAGTTATATCAACTAAGTTAATAATTGTTGAGTTGGTTTGCAAAACGTTTATAGTTCATAGTACAAAGCAGGAAGCAAACTTCACAGAGAACAGAGGCTGAGGCTAGAACTCTTGGACTTTGTTCTTGTTGATGCGGTTCTTTGGTGTGATGTTTTTTTCATGGTATCCACTACATTTCCATCTATGCCTAACTTTAAGCAACTCAATCAGACATATATTTCTGTCATAAAAGCATTAATGATCTATCATTCAGCCGTATTGATTAAACTTACAATTCGACCTTCAAATTTTGCCTACATTTCCGTAATTTATTCATTTTAGCTAAAGTTAAAGTTGCCGGAAGCTTAAAAGCTTTCACAACAAATTGCATATAACCTACTTCCTATTTTAAGTTTTCATCAATACATCTTCTTGCCTTGAATCTTTTCTCCAATGTTATATGCCCCCAACTTACTTTTTATGAAAGCACATTCAACTTGATTGTGATTATTGAGCAAGCTTCTAACGACATCATACATTTTAATCAGTCAGCCCACTGTGCTGCTTTAAACAATCATACCACCATCATAATTATTATTTTCCATCATAAAAAAATCTACATATATGCATGATTTTATCTCACCTCTCGGCAACTCATTGACAAATCTTATTACAAATTCCGTCTTGGCTCTTCTTGACATACATTTTTCTTCACTGCATAAAACAAGGAGGGGACATGACACGAGACAAGCTTGCCCACAAATCGTTGTAAGTTTAGTTTTACCTTGCCATTCTACCTCATCAATTCAACGATGAACACAAATGTGTTCTATATGATACTCTCATTCATAAAGAGTGACCATTGGTCATGCATAACATTAAACCAAATCAAAAGAAGACTATATGGCAAGTAGCAAACGGACCTCTTTTTTCTTAGTTCTGAACACGATATGACATGATGCTCATGATATGTGATGATGACGACGAAGCTACCTAACAAATCTTAACGCGTTTATTAGGCACCCAATGTCATACTCGTTAAAGAAACAACAAAAGGCAAGCAGACGCTTCATGCAAAAACTGTTAATGGCAAATAGATTCACTTACAATTTTCAATTGTGAATTCGCGACTCACACATATCTTCTTCATCTCTCACCCTCCTGTGATAAGACTAAGACATACATGAATTAATAACTGGTACATGTACATTTATATTTTGTATTCCAATCCAAAAATCCAAGTGAAGAGACACAAAAAGTGTGAAAGATTTAGGCAAACATGTCTTTTACAGTTGTGTTTATATGCAAACATTTTTTCATGAATTTTTGTGTGCCTCTGCATATGGCATCTTATATCGATTGAAAGGAGCATTTATAAAGAAGCCACTTCTTTATTACGTCTTGCATATATATTTACTTTTTAAAAAAAGCTACTTCTTTTTTTCATTCTTCTTTCTTATTTTTCAGCATGTAGTATCAGGGATGGGAGCATTAAAAAAAGCTGAGTTTTATACTATGTAGCTGTGTTGAGTTTACTTTTTTTCATGGTTATTTACCACACATGCATATATATATTGCATGATAATCAAGAAATCCACTTAAAAAGCAAACAAGCGCTTTTATATTGAAAGAAATTTTCGTGCTTAAACTTCATCCCTGCGTACTACTGCTCCGACCAGAAAGAAAAGACTGCGGCCTGCGGCTTACAATGCATTGTTTTTTGTGTACTGCACCACCATAATAATATTATAGATACATATCCCCACACAGCTTCGGCTCACTCTTCTTCTGCATCAGAATCTGAAAAATGCACGGTGGATGTGGAAAAAGCCTACTGATTTTTGTAAATGTTTCCCTTTTTCTCTCATGTTCTGTTGTGGGTATGTGTACGTGTGTGTGTGTGTACTAAATTGACTTGAGTTGACGTTATGAAGGAAGACAACACAAGAAGAAGGACCCCAGCTAGAGGGTCGTTTTTGCTCAGTTTGTTTTTCCAAGAATCTCACTTTAAATAATAGTTGTAAAAAAATTGTACTCGAGTTTAGCAGACTTGTTATACAGCAATATATAGGTAGGGCACACATGGGAAATAGTTTCTGTTTTATCATCCCATTTTTCTTGACATTCTTTCGCGAATTGATAGTGTGCACGTCTTGAAAGAGTTTGAGGCGAGTGAAACTACATATATTTCCATTGCATTCCCTTGATCTTGTTGAGCTCTATTTGTGTAGATAACGTAAATGTGAAGAAAAAAAGTTTAATTGTCTATTTTTATGAGTGAACTAAGTCATTCTTCTTTCCATTTTTTATTGCGTGTGGTACGGTTTGGTATGACATGTGTGGATGGAGATGTTGGTTTGGATTAAAGCTCGTATACACTTGACTCATGTGTATTTTCCTTGTATAGTTAGCATTTTAAGGAGTCAGCACAAGTGAGGTAACACACAACCAAGCCATAATTTCAGCTCACTTTTCCGTGTTCATTTTGTGAAAAGGGAAAATGACTGGGAAGGAGAGTAAGTAAATTGTTAAACCGTGTAGACGGAGAACGGAAAAAAATATCCGTAGTTAAAGACTGACTTCCAGCGCCTTACTTCAGTAACTGGTTTTAGTGTCACGGGGAATAAATAAAGGATTTCCGTTCAACATTCTTTAAACGTAAGTTATGCAAATACTACTTTTATGCACATTCCTGAAGGATTTGCTTTTGTTATTTTTGAAATATTTTAAAACAAATGAAAAACTAATATAATTGTGGTGCAATACCAGTCTCGAACATTAAGTAAAATGGCAACTGCAGAGAGTTCACCTTCTCGGAGGAAAGGGGCATTGCCTCCACCACCTCCACCACATAATGACTTCATCCCCCCGGCATCACCCGTTAGTTCCAGCTATTCTGAGTTGAGACGTGCAATAAAATCCCCACAATGGCATCCAGAATACTATCCAAATAATCATCCAGACTACCAGACTTATATTTACCCATCCAGCAATTCTCAGGTAGAACAAAACCAAGGCTGAGAGAATTATATTCTTGCTAGAGCTTAGTTTTGACAGGTTTTGTCATTGAGTTGGAAACATAATTGTACAAGTTTTTTTCCTATCTGTTCACACAGGCAAGTTCTACAGTAGAGAGTTTGTATGAGCCAATTATTCCTAGATCTGAGTCTCAGCTAAGTGGTGGGATCCGTGGATCCAAAAATTCTTTGGACATCAGGCGGTCTGAAACCCCAGACAAAGTTATGACAAGCTCATCAAAAGAGTCAGAAATTGATGAGCTCACAGACTTGCTTATGAGCTCTCTCAAGAATAACCAAGTTTGTTTTGGTGCGTCAGCGTAAATAAATCCATTAAAAATGAGTATAAATAGTAATGGCAAAGATTGCAAAACTGCAGTTGGGTTTCAACACACTTTATTACCATTAAATTTTACAGGAACGTGTAGCAAATGTGGGGAAAAGGTTGTGGGGGAGGGGACAGGATGTACTGCAATGGACCAAGTATTTCATATTGCTTGTTTCACATGTCGTGTTTGTGACTGCCTTTTGCAAGGAAAGTCATTCTTTTACCATGTGGATGGAAAGCCCTATTGTGAGCGGTGTTATATGGTATGTTTTTAATGGTTTGTATATTTCTTCCCAATTAGTATGCGTGTATGTGTTTTCCCTCATAAAATGGATACATTGCAGAATCCATTTTACAAGATTTGTTTAATTTATTATAGGGTCGTCTGGAGAAATGTTGTGTTTGCAGTGAACCGATTGTTGACCGTATACTACGTGCAAATGGGAAACCATATCATCCAAAGTGCTTCACATGTGTTGTGTGCGCCAAGAGTCTGGAAGGGATTCAGTTTACAATAGATGCAGCAAACAGAATTTATTGCATTGAGGACTTCCACAAGTGAGCTAAAATCCTTCCTATTTTAAAATGATCTACTTTAAATTCCCAATATGAATTTACATTTAACTAATAAATAATGTTTTCTTGGTATAGAAAATTTGCTCCAAGATGCAGTGTCTGCAAACTACCCATAATGCCAGAACCTGGCAAGGAGGAAACAGTCCGGGTTGTCGCACTGGACAGAAGTTTCCACGTGAACTGTTACAAATGCGAGGTATTTACTTATATATAAGTCTCTCCTCCTCAAAAGCACTACCACTACTGAATTCGCTTAAACATCCCCATGTTTTTAAATCTCGTTAGGACTGTGGACTTTTACTCCGTTCTGAAGCTGAGGGCCGTGGCTGTTATCCCCTGGATGGACACGTCCTCTGCAAAAGTTGCAATGCAAAGCGAGTTCGAGAAATGAAAATATAAAACTGCTCTGTGTACGCTTGTATTTAATTCAGGGAAAAGAAGGATGATGATACACTATGCAAGAATCGAAGTCAATTTTCAGATCTGAATAGTATAAATAACAATATAATGTTGTGATTATATGCAAGAAAAAAAATCATAACTCACAACTTTAATCGCCTTCCTTTTTCTAACTCACTCAAATAATAACGCTTTATTATTGCTACTACTTTTCTATACGTACTTTTTATATAGATATATTTACTACATTTATCATCATCATCATGTCATACAATAACATGGTTTAATATATCCTTATTATATCACTGTAAACAGTTTTGACTCACGATGAAACGATATACACATTCATTCATGATTCTCATTCCCAAATAATCATAATAATATAATGATATATATATATAAATGTAAATTTGCCATATATAACTAAGCAAATAGTCGAAAACAATTATTTTTCAGTCAGTAGAAGATGATTTAATATTATATATATTATTTCTATTTACTTATAGAGACATAGAGAGATACTATTAGAGATTAAAGCTACAAAGCAACAATTTTTTTTGTACCTTGTGCTCACATTCTTATCGTAGAACAGAGAAGAAAGCAATTATTTGTCACTGGTAAATGTAACGTAGAAGAAAACTCTTAAACTGATGTTTGACTGTAGTTCATTATATAGAGAGCAAAGGCATATAAATATATAATGATAATAATATTATAATAAATATTGTTATCGTATCGTGCTGTCTTGTATTGAATAACGTAAATGAGTTGAATTAAACCGTAGTACGCAGATACCTTTTTGAAGGGTACTTTTATATATATTATATATATTTTTAGTAGGCTAATGTTTGGAATGAGGCAGTTCTCTCATTATCAGGCTCTTTAACACAAGGGATCTTCTTAAACTGATGATGATAACGTATCCATTTGTTGGTGACTAGAAAAACAAACGGAGAGAGAGAATTATATTAACTGCATTCTTTTGTCGGTTGGATTTAGCGTTGGTTGGTTACGTTGTAACGATTACAACTTGATTTGCTCCAAGATAATTTTGATTGAAATGTGATGTTTTGAAATGCTTACTACATTATATAGTAACTAAGTACACATACATACATATTATGATACGATACAATGAATAAACCAAAACAATGAAGAAATTTATTAAAAAATATAATAAAGTTTATCTCACGTACTCCATTTATTTCCATAAAGGACACTGCATCCAGCATGTCTTGTCCAAGGATCTCCACGTCCGTCAGTTCGAAGATTCCACCAAAATACGGCTGCCCCTTTTCTCGGTCTGACTTTCACTCCTATTAGAGGGAACACAGTGGAACCTCCTGCCGGCACGTCTTCAAGCTGTCAAGAAACAATGAGTTGCTTAAACCTTAATGCATTTCCTTTCCGTCTCAGCCTTGAGCTTGCATTTGAACTTACATAAACCATAAAAGTAGCAATTCTGTTCCCTCTAATTAGTTCAAGTGGATTATGCAAATGATCTTCCCCAGTGATGTAATCTGTGTGAGGGGAATAGCGTCCGGCCATTCCATAATTGGCAACTTGATAAATCTCAGAAGCCTCATTTTCTGGGAAAACTTCGAGACCTGTGGCATCTCCGATTCGCGTACTGATCTTGTCAATAAGAGGTCCATCATCTTTGTTCAGCCAAGCTCTACATGCATACACATGCAAGAGTACAGCAAAGAAAATGCATGTATTATCATATCATGTAGGTATGCTTGTGAATAAGAATACAAAAATTGTAGGTTTTGTAACGTAATGCAATGTAATTATATGCAATCTAGGTTGCATTTGAGTGTGTATCATTTATGATGACATACTGCTTGCTTGTTCGAATATCAGTAGCGACATAACGTCCATCCCGTCCCTGATGCAAGCTTCGTTTCAGCCTTGAAGTAGAGTGCTCTTTAAAATAGTCCATTTCAAGTTGGCTCATGAAATTGTGATAAACTACGATGTAAGGATCTATTGAATGCTCCTCCACTTTGTATGGCTTCAGTATTGACACGGAGCTTGGGCGTCGGAGGTACCTACACTTTAATGGCGCATCTAGCTTCGGCGACTGAAGTGGAATGAAATCAGGAAAATTTTATTAGAATTAGAACCCTGCTGTAATAGTAATTGATTCTTCTTATGAAAAAGCATTGAAGCGTAAAGAAAGAGTCTTTTATACCCTCAAATTTTCTCCTCTGCACAAGGCTTTGAAGTTTTCATAAAATAGTCCATTTCAAGTTGGCTCATGAAATTGTGATAAACTACGATGTAAGGATCTATTGAATGCTCCTCCACCTTGTATGGCTTCAGTATTGACACGGAGCTTGGGCGTCGGAGGTACCTACACTTCAATGGCGCATCTAGCTTCGGCGACTGAAGTGGAATGAAATAAGGCAAATTTTATTGGAATTAGAATCCTGCTGTATTATTATTCGATTCTTGTTGTGACAAAAGTATTGAAGCGTAAAGAAAGAGTCTTTTATACCCTCAAATTTTCTCCTCTGCACAAGGCTTTGAAGTTTTCATTTTCCTCCACAGGAGTCAAAGGAACCATGAGCTTTGGCTGGTACCTCTTGATCTTTTGATATTTGCGCATTTTTGCCAATTTCCCATTAATAGGCTTTTCAAAAGTTTGCCATGTCTCCCCATATGGACCTCGCTTCTCAAGGACTTCGTCATGCTACAAAAGACGAATAACATTCTCAATTACACCACGTGTCAATAATGATATGATTCTTGCGTAAAGAAGGAGCACAATACGCAATTGATTGTAATTCCAGACAACGGGAACAAAGAATATAATAGAATTGATTGTATTGTCCAATTGAGGCAATATCAATGCTTATTATGTTATTATGTGTGTGGGCAGAAGGGAGAAATCAAAAAAATTAATATACCACGCGTCTTGTCGTCTCAAGGAAAGGTAAAATTTCCTCCTTTGTTGCAGTTGGAATCAACAACGTTTCATCTTCGGACTCTTCCTTTGATCGAGATAATGCCATTTCCAACCATCCTACTGCTCTGTCATACAATCCTTTGTTGAAGGCAGCCTTTCCAAGAAATAAACAATCTCTTGCTACAATACAAGGAAACAGGAAAGAAAAATGCTTTTAATCTAATGTAAGCTAAGATATTGAAAGGAATCAATTAATATAAGAAGGACAAATACAACATTGAATGGTAAAAGCCTTTTTCCCCTTTCTTAATTCATTCAAAATTAACATAAAGTTAAAATATACATATTATATGACAAAGTAAAGATGAACCAGAATGTCTTAAAAATGTGATAGTAGAAAGGAAAGATGATTCTTCTTTAAAAAAATCTTCATACCAGATAACTCATATGGACTCCTTTGAACAACGCTTTCAGTTGGCAGGTCCCCATGGATTATTTCCGATAGATTGAGAGCGTACGTGTCTTGAAGACCGACTAGGGCCATTGATCCCCCAATAAAGTCTTCGAAGGACGGCAGCTGCTCACCTTTTTTGATTATCTCTCCAGCCAAGTCTGATAAATGGAGGAGACAGCATGATATCATAAATTGAGTTGATACACATACATATCCATAGAAAAAAACGTTTTAAGTAAAGCAGCAACATGAAAATATGCAGATTTTTTGGGTAAACGTGACAAACGTAACGAATGCTTTAGAGAACTTCATGCATGCGAACAAAATGCAAAAAAGGGGCAAATGCCAGTTTTTACATGGATGGGGAATAATAAGACTAGAGAAAAGTATGATGAATGCTTGTTCAACTCTCAGTAATTGACTCATTTCCCCTTCTCAATTACTGAAACTTCCGCTGTATTGTGAAGCTCAAGTGATTGACTGATGATGATGAGTAGGGATTCAACAAAATAGGATGGAGCTCCAAGGTTTGCTTCCAAGAAGCAGGAGAATATGCGACAGATATGATGAGAGATGACAATAAACAAGGTGACCTTTCTTACCTCCAACCTGTGTATGATTCTTTATGGTTTCTGCCACCACTTCCCAGTCTATCACGGTTCGTTTGAGGATGTGGTAGGCGTTCATAGGATTCTCGACAATTTCCTCTGTGTCTTCATCATCATCCCTTATATCGATCTTTTCAAAATCCTCCAGGTACCTAAGTGACAAACAACAAAGGGGATACAATGCTTAGATACTTACAAAACTTTGCGATACGTAGAAAACAAGTGCCCACGCACTTTAGTTTGACAAGCCATGTTTTTTTAAGCTTCCTTTTTTGACTTACTTTTGCACAACTTTGAGATTTTTATCTAGAGCTTGTGCATACTCATGAAGTTTTGCCACAACTTCTGACTCATGCTTGTAAAGTTTTCGGAGTTCGGACGTGGATGAAAATATTTCACTCTCTGGAGTGATTGACACAACAGTAGGGCTACAGAAGAGGAGGATGAAGAGAAGGGATGTGAAGATGACTACAACCGAAGTCGCACTAGGTAATGGAGATACATAATGATTACGATGGCGTTGACGATGAAATTGTCTGAAAATGAACTGAGGTAGTTGCATAGTTATTATCACAGATATTTAGTTATGGATCCGACACGAAACGTCGGCTCCTGCGAGCGAAGCGGAAGAATTAAAGTGGAATGCCGGAGTTGGCAAAAATTGCAGTAAAAATAAGTATATATTTATGCACTTTGCTCTCAACCTATATATAAAATAGCTCTATAAATTTCTAACTCTTCTCTGTCTAGAGTTCAATCTGATGTGTGAGCAACTACAGCAACTGTGAGCAACTGACTTTAAACTTTGGTTTTACTAAAAAATCATGAACGGAGGAAGAAAGAAGGGTAGCTTTTTTCTCATTCATACATCCCATTCCCATTTACTAGTGGTAGATGATATAGAGAGACTCACACGGTAAATTTTTCATACGCTTTAGCTACAATGAAAGGTAACGGTATGTGCAGGTTTCACGTATAGAGAGGTATTAGCAATACAGCGTCTAGGTCTCTATGCAAATGGTTGGCTGATAAGCCATTCTCAAGAGTCTTTTCTATCTATCTCTCTTTTTCACTTTATGAAAATGATATGTTTAATTTGTGCATCAAAAGTCGGGAATAATAATATCTCTGTCGAATATTTCAAAAAGGTTTCAATAATACTCATATGATCATCATGAATGAATAGCCGGTGGTGGTGGTCACCTCGTCGGATCATCATCACTATCATCATCATCCTAATCATTCCTGTCCCGTCCCGTCATACCCTTGCTTTTTATATTGTAAATTAAAGCTGATCCCGTTCCTGATCCATTTCTTTTTACGTGACACAGATCGATCTTCGTATTATAAGCACACTCTCTACACAACAACGTCCCTCAATAAATAACGTTAGTTAGCGAGTGCTGATCTTGGCTTTTACTCCATTCCTAATTTTTTTTTCAATCTGGTTCCCTGTCTTGGTACAGTTGTTGAAAACGAAATTTTGTTTTACTTACTCATACCCAGCTTAAGTCCTTCATACGTGAATGGG
>JAANSM010001680.1:0-17526 GCA_036850725.1 Orchesella villosa
GTATATATTATATTACAGTACAGTAATAAGGCAAGAAGTTAACTACTTACTTAGACAGTAGAACATCAGACTCTCTTATATCTATTAGTAGAACCTTAAACATATCGATCTGTATTTACGTAAAATATTTGAGATTTTAGTCAAACTTGTGATAAAAACTTACTTCTTGATAACATTTCGCAATATTTGCGAACGAAACCTCTAAAGTAACAGTAAGTTTAAAGTAAAATAGCAAGAACATCTTGGATCAAAATTAAAACAGAAAAGATTTACAAGAACAATTCCTAATATGTATTATATATTTATACAATATAATTTGTAGTAGATATTTATAAAATATAATATGTGCAAATATTATACAGAGCCAAATCGAAAGCAAATTAGACAATTAATACTTGATTTACACTTACTATAATACATTGATTTGAAACTACAAACTGATTGCTCCGAAAACTGGGAGGTCTAAAATTACTCTTAACATCGGATTTTAATTAAATTTTTGGTTCCGCAGGATAAAAAGCACAACTTAAAAAGCTACAAAGGAATAATAATGATTGAAAATAACATTTTTATTAATACAATGTGAATATATATAGAACTAATATTAAATGAAAAAATACAAATTCGCAACATTGAAGTAAGCCAAAGTACGTAGCAAATCAATATCTGCTGGACCATACTACATTTTCTCATATAGTAGCCTCCATCTCGGCCTTCTAATTTCTATCCACAACCTAATATGTACTACTTCGTTTTTGGCATATTATACACTGACAACAACCAAGCCGTAAAATAGTTACTAGTTCACAACTGAATCAAGACTTATCGAATTTGAGCTTCATCATACTTCATATTAATATAATGACAAATGACAAGGTTGTATTTTTCCACTCCTACGCATCAAAATTGACAACGAGTTAATTATATTCATAATACATAACGACTGAACACAGTTTCCATTAGTTCTTCCCCTGTTTTGGCAGGTGAACGCCTACTCCTACTGACCCAAATCTTTGATTCTGAAAAGCATAACATAAGATCACAAAGTGTGTTTTTGACAGGTATTGGGAAGTCTTATAATACGAACTACGGGTTGAAGCCTTTTACTTTTCTTAACAGAAACCCCAGTAGCATCATATGGCACGTTAATCTGATGCGTTTTAGTATGATCTTCCAAATTAAGCTTTTCAATAAATACTTTACCACAACCTCTATGCTTGCATGCGATTCCAACATCACGAGGATGTAAAACCAAATGTTCCCGATATTCAGCGTTATTTGACGGAATGTATGCACAATCCTCATACTTACACACCAATTTAGAGACGTCTAAACGCGGCTGTTTTTTCTTCGGAGTTCGTAGTGCTGGACACGCATTTATGCTATGTCGCTGGAGATTCCTCTGCAGCAAGCATTTACCACAAGCAGGACAGGTGGCAGTCTCGGCCCCCCCACTTTTGCGATCAGCAGCATCACCTCCACTTCCACCTTTCAGCTTCGAAGGTTCTCCATCACCACGAAACTCCTCAGTAGCACTAGACTCATCTTCATATTCTGATACTAGTTCTGTCATTGCCGACTGGTTAAGATTCGATCTACCGTCAAAACTCTGAAAGTTTTCTCGTTCGTCCGTCTCCATTATTGCACCACCTCGTTGTTCCGGCTCAAGCTCTTCAAAGTCGTCAACACCTGGAGAATGACTAAAGATATCACCAACTTGATCATGATCAAACTCAGAAACAGTTGATTGACTGCCTCGATGCACCGCCACCATTCTTCCGACTGATTCATCAGGCAAACTTCTAGCTCGTTTGGTGGGGTGAGAGTTATCACTATCAAATGAATTGGAGGAGTCTGCAGCCAATTTTGAAGTGCGGCTGTTATGCCCAATTCTAATTTTTCTCAATTTTGAGCCTTTATAATGACTGGCTGCGAATCTTCCGTTAACACCATCTTCCTTCCTTACAATTGATGATGAGACGCCACTGACTTGACGTTCAGCAATCTTTAGCCCGCTTGTACTAGGACCTGCATGGACAACTTCAGCATTAGTCGATACGGATTGGTTTGACTCATTGTCAAGGTCAAAAGTAACGTTTTCTTGTCCTGTCTTGCCATTAGACACATCGTTTGAGACGACATCATCATTTTCGTTTTCATTTACTTTTGAGTCAGATCTGCTCCGCCTAATAGGTACTTTCCACGTTTCGTAATTAGGATTATCAGTAGCAGGCTCCCAATCTATCTTCCTTCTAGACCGTAACTCCAAGCTCAATTGTTCTTCGGATATTGTACAACGAGTGCTCCGAATATGTGCACGTCTATGGTTTCTTGAAAGAGTATGCTTGCAATAGGGACAAATTACGGATTGCTCCTGAGCCGAATGTCTCACGTTGATATTCGTACCTCTTTTGACCGGCAATTGTTCTGATTCGGATTCAGTATCCTCCCCAAAGGCTCTCGATCTATTAGAGAGTGATGACTTTTTGCTTCTAACTGACCTCGGTTGCTTATGCTTTAAACGCCCGTTGTAGGAAGGATCTTCTTGTGCTTGAGAATCATACTCTGAATCGATATCATCATGTTCATCTACCATATGCTCCTCCAGTTCCTTCTGGGTCTGAAAGCTTGTTTCACAACTCTTGCATCTAATAGTTTTTCTTTTGCATTTCCTATCAGATCCGTCATCGATGAATGGGACCAGTGAGTCGACCATATAATGGTTCAAATGAACATCAGAACGTTTCTTCCCATTCACAGTATCAGAATCATGAGGTTCCCCATTAAAAGTACTTTCTCCATCGTCACAAATTAAATGCAATTGTTGTAGCTGTCCTTCACCCTCGTCTGTTCTCATTTGTTCTTGCACACTTGTCCTACACAAACAATAGCGAAAGCCAACGGGGATTGCAATTAAGCTAGTGATCCTCACGTCATCCCATACAATTTTTTAGATAATGTTATGTTAGTACTTTTCTGATGATGGTGATATTTGCGATCCAGAAACGGACAAAATTGGCATCGTCGGCTCATCATCAACTTGGTCTTTGGATGACTCTAAAAATCACATAAGTAATAATGGTAAGGTAGCTCAGACTTATATTCGTCAAGTCGTCTAATTCCGGTCTTTTCATTCACGTATTGCTTACCATTATCAGGACCTTCGTCTTCTTGTTCACCCACTTCATCAGTTCTATCTTCATCATCAATACGTATAAGAGGGGGCGGAAGGCGTTCAGGAGAAATTGCCCCTACATCTAAAAATAATATTTAACAGATTTGTAACAAATTACTCAAAATATGGTTACGGCTTTAGACTAATGAGTTAAACAGTATTTTGATCACAGCTTAAGAATATATTGCATGTGCACAAAGTACAAAATATAAAACATTACATAAAATGCAAGGCATCTCTCAAACTTTGAATGAGATCAATCCTGAGAAAATTTATTTATTCATACCTTTGTCTGGTACTTCCAAAATATCCATACTATTTGATGCGGAAGGATCTCGTTGATCATACGGCGTGCTCGCATCAATTGTTATTGCAGCAGCAGCGGAAATTGTGGGACTGGGTTTCGATGATGGCGGTTTACGACTAATTACGATACTTGTACTTGTGTCATTCCGAACCTGATGACATGAGTTCATATTCATATCGGAGGGGCTCAGACCCCCCACTCCTACGCTGCTACACAACTGGTTTGCTTCGTTCTCAGGGGTTGTGCTCATATCAGCCGAATGGGCATTTGAATTTACTTCAACGTTAGCTACTGTACCTTGGTCTTGAAGCGACGCAGCTGCAACATTACTACGTCCATTTTCGCCTTTTCTGCTTACAGTAGGATTTACAGTTTTACTCTGACTTGCGATCGCAACAACTTTTCCAGAAACCCTTGAACTCTTTCCAGCCATTGCGCTTTCAACACTAGAACATTCATTTACAATCTCGATGAGATCCGCGTCGTAATCTTCCAGTTCATTCTCAGTCGTACACGGTTCCGTATGAGGAAGGCTGTTCGAAATGCTTGATATAGGTCTAGATGAGTGTGGTTCAGGCTGTTGCTTTGTTCGGTTCGATAGTCTTCGTTCGAATGGTGGACTACTACGACGAAGCTGCAGAAAACGAACACTTGGTCTTATTGGCTTGGAACCGCGTGTGACTGATGAGAGTTGACGATGAGCTGGCACCGGGGAGCTTCCATTGACTGCGATGTCATTACGACTAGCGGAAGGAGAGCATTTTTCTCCTAGAATATCATAGTTTCTAAGAGTTGACAGTTTATTAGGTAATTGTTTTGGAGCTCGCAGACCAGAATACTTTGAAAGTCGATTGAACAATGCAGCAGATCCTGCTGGATTATTTTCTTTCTTCTTGTCCACAAGGACTATAGCCAATGGCTTACTTTGTTTTGGACTTTGGAGGGGTAGAAGCTTTGTCGTTGCTTTCAGAATCACTGCTGAGCGTGATCACATCAGCCTCGGTGGGAGGTACAGGTTTTAAAGTCTTTCGTGGCAACTTACCTGATATACGAATGCCATTATGAGTTAATTGAGCATTTGTAAGCTTTTCATTTTCACCTTCATTAGTATTGCGACGAAAGGAATTATGGCGCACTTCTAGTTCATCCGAGTCACTAGATGTTGAACTACCAGCATGAGAATCTGAATCTTCAGACGATGCTTCCCTGTACATAGATTCGTCGGATTGCAGAGCATTCCCTGATGGCGAATTTAATTCAGAACTTGAATTGAATGAAACAGAAATGTCTGGTGGGTTAATGGCATCATTTATGGAGTTTTCAAGATTTACTGCAGCAACATCAGCTGTGGTAGTATTTACTGCATCTGCAGGTATCACAAAATCACATGACGGAGCAGACAATGATGGATTATTATTGATACTCAAAGATTCTAGCGGTAGGGTAAACGACGGAGCGACAGTCAAACTTTCAGTTTCAGTCAATGAACCAACAGGAACAGAATCAGAATTGTTAGTTGCAGCTATCATATCTATTTCCAGAGGCGCAATATCAAGTATCCTTCCTTTCAGACGATTTAGTGTCTGCAGTACAAGTTGAAGTTGACAACTTGACATTTAGCTGAGTAACCACTGGTGAACCCAATGTCGGGATCGGTAACTGTTGGGTGGACTTCAAAGGCGTTGCCGAAGGACCAGTAATAGTTAAATCGATGACCACCGGAATAACAGTAGTAACATTATCTGGGGTAGTTTTAAGTGGAGGAGTGGCTGGTACATGCTTTTCCAATTGCAACGATGTATCTTTGACATTAGTAGGAGTGTTTAAGTTACTACAAGCGGCAGTACTACTGGAGGCTTTTAGAGGGACTTGTGTGCCTTCAGTTTCTTCCTTGACAGTTTTGAAAGAAACTGTTGTCGCTGCCATTATTTCTTTGGCAGCTGTTACATGCGTCATATCAACGGCAGCAAACGCTGTTGTTGCTGCACATTCTTTTGGTCCGCTTGAGCTTTTATCTGAAAGATTTCCTGAGTTATGTAAGTTTTCAAATGCACTATCAGTCTCAATCCTATCTGCTGATCGTAGTTGTTCAGTAGTATTGTCAGGTGAAGTAGTATCCAGTACCATTCCCGATACACTAGATCCATTCTCGTTCCCATGCTGCTCAGGAGTTTCCTCATTAAAAATCTGAAGATTAGTATGGTTTGACGAAGTCGCAGTTTCATCCACGTCAATTGCAGGAATTACCACTGGAGTACCATATTCGATACTGGGTTGCCTCCTCTGATAAGTAGTAGAGTTTGAAACCGATAACCTAGCCCGTTTGCGTAAAGCAGATGTACTGCCTTTACTAACTTTACTTCGTTTATTGGAGGCAGAGGCAACATTTCTATAAGAAGCATTAGATGAAGATGATCTTGTGTTGAATGAATGTCTTCTAATCCCATTTTCTCGCTGGTCAAAATGATTAAATGACATCCTCATGTCCTTCAAAAGAATCTTGTCTTCTGTTACCTCGTGGATTGAAACCATCATGGAACCTATCACCACCTCCACCATCCCAAAATGTCGAACGACGAATTACAAAATCTCTGAATGGTTCACCTGAAAATGAAAGTTTAATCATAATCAATGATGTACTACACTGTTGCCTTTCAACCAATATAATACATGATACATAAATACATAATACATAAATGATAAAAGTAAAGTTCCTGAATGTATTGTTTATAGTAATTTCTACAATAAACGTGAAACTTACGGAACATCTCGTCTATATATTGTTCCAAGAGAAAAACCCGCTTACTCATCATTTCATCATTCACCTCCAGAGTTCTACACTTTCCTTCTAGAGTTCGAAACTTTTCCTCATGCAGCTGGTACTTTCCTTCCATAACTTCAAAGTTTCCATCCACAACTCCAAATTTATCCTTCCAGACCTGATGGCTTCTATCCACAACTTCAATTTTCCCCTCCAAGAACCGAAACCTTTCTATCATTACTCGAACACTGTCCTCAACCACCTTCAATCTTTCTTCCGTATTTGCCATAGCTATTCTGTCCACGTCGTTGGACATCCGGGCCAGGCTTCAGGCTTGTTCAGTCTATTACATTTACGTATTTATCCAAAGTCCTCCTTGTCTATTGAACCTTTAAATTTAAATGGCCCTACAAACCAAATAAAAGTACAAATATTCAAAGCTCAAATAAAGTCAAGCTGGAAGTATTCTACCCAACCAAAAACGGTCATCGCTCATCAAATACTAACTGGAAGAAGGGTAAAAGAGTACACAATAAAATCAACAACCACAACCCTATCACCTATACAATAATACATAACAATACAGCTACACACAATAAATAACTAATTTCCCAAATAACGCTATACTTACAATGATATTACTGATGATAACCTGTTGGTTTATTTGATCTAATCTTTCCTCCTACCCATGGTCGCCGCTTGCTTGCAGTATTGCAGTCACACGCACATGAATACAGAATATTATTGGCAAAAGGATGTGAAGTTGAATGTTGAAAAAATAAAAAATAAATTCACACACACCAATATTCTTGCTCAATAATACACAACCACAATAAAAGTTTCTCACATTTAAGTAAGCTCTCTACTTACTACACAGAACTCAAAACTCAACCAACTGAATCCTTTCCTCTTCACTTTTTGATCAACAAATGATTTTTCCAAACAACTCTTGCACTCGTATTCTCTCTATCTAGGGTTGTTTGTGTTCGTGAACTTTTTGACTAAAACTTCACTAAAATACTCCTAAAGCAAAACAGCAGAGAACTACGTGGTGCTGGCTCAAAAGTGCTGTGATGTGGTATAGGTATGTAGGATCAGGAATATCAGGATACAAGAATATTATTATGTCTTCATGTTCTGTTTCCTCCATACCAAAATACAAACCATTTATACAACTCTCAATTTCAACTCTTATTGCTTTTGTACAATGTCTGTTCTTTTCTGTAAGAGCGATACAGCTAACAGAGTACAGAGATATCGGCTTTCGCTTGTCGCTGTATCTGTATATCTGTACGTCGTGTTTTATTTATACCTTCCTTATAAGGAAGGTATATAGTATAATATTATGCATTATTACGAGTATTTTAACTTCAATAGTCTGACTGCCGACTCTGTGAGTCCATGTCCACAAAAAAAAGTATTTTTTGTTTAAGTATATACTAGTAGGTCGTAGGTATATAGGTGATGTGGATCATGGATAAAAAGGCAAAGAAACTTAAGTATTGTAATTTATGATGCGTATGAGGAAAAAGGCTTGAAAATCTCCTGGCTGCTTTGGGGAAGGAGAAACAACGCTGTTTTAAGATGCCCCACTTGATGCTTCATTTTTACATTTCTTGGAAATGCAAGGTCAAATGTCAGAGAGCTCTTTAGTTTTCGTGGAAATGGAAATAATTAAACTTTTATCTTAAAGTTTATGGTTGATAGTAGGCGATAGCTAACTATAGTTAGCTAATAACAGCTTATAAGCTGTTAGTAGAACCATTAAAATTCATAAGTAGATGGATGTTATTAATGAAGAACCAGCAGAACCAACTGCATGGATACTATTATTGACAGCTTTTTAGGCATATAGCACGCCTGCACTGCAGTCAGTCAAATATGACATACATTCAACATTGTACACATACAATAAAATGTAACGAAGTAAGCAATCGATTATCGACAATTTGGGTTGTGGCAGGAGCAGGAAGGAGAGCTGAGTTTTAGGAGGAAGGTTTTATTGTATATGCCCATGCCCCAGTTTATGATTAGTCTGATATCGTTGTGGCAGTCAATATCAATAGTATCAAAATTAGAAAGCTGAAAGCGAAGGGATGCAGATTTTTATTTTTATGATTACTGATTTTACTTGATCAAGTAAAGGGGTCTCGGTCACAGTCAATCACATTTTTATGTGTTTTTCCGACTAAGTACTGCAATTGATATACCTTTTTTTGGCGAGAAATGTGTTAATAATAGTCCACTATCCGATCTCAAGGAAGGGCGTACTAAAAGTAAAATTCTACGTCGTTTCTTGTTTGAATTTTGTAGACATCTTCATCACAAGACAAGACCTCCCAGCTTTGGATATATGTATGCCTATGTGTATGCATGCAAAATGAAAGCTGAAATAATGAATTACTTTCTATGATCACAAGGGGCAAAGACTGATACGACAATTATCTAGCTACACACACGCACACACACAATTAAAATTGTGTCTTTACCTATGTGTACTTATGAGTAACTGAATAAGTTTAAAAAAAATTTCAAATGAATTCGTAAAAAAAACATTAGCTAGCTCACTAATTGTCCGATACTTTCGTTTAGGTTCTGTCATGATATAAGTATGTTCTTCGGATGTTTTACTGATGTGACCCCAGTCCCAAAACATTACGGTGTACTAAATAAAACATGAAATATCCATTCGCGTATATTCACTGCTCATATAGGCATGAATAATACCCGGTACTCTGATTAATGGTTTGGTTGGATTAACTTCTGCAATTAGATTGTTCTATCTTATACTTTAAAATAATGGTATATTTGCGTATATAGTATTTTCATTCAAAATAAGAATATAACAATGTAAAATAGCCTGTCAAAAGCTTATATACAATGGGGTCATTCGAATAACATCAAGAATTAAAACGTAGCAATTACAAGTAACTTCGAAAACAAACCCGTCCACTCATGGTTTGATACAAGATTATGTCGAAACTATTTCTTCCTCCGCAACAACTTCCGGTGCCCTAATTTCTTCAATTACGAATGTAACGGTCTCATTTTCAACTCCAGTATGCGGAGTAAACCAAAACCAAGGATGCTTGCTGATGAGAAGTTGCAACAAATTCCATTTCTTGACTGCTGCATGAAAGATTCGACGCGTTTCCTCCAATTCCTTGGACCTCTGCAGTCGATTGCATTAATTCTGTTGAATGTTGCTCCATTATCACTGTTCCCTGAGTCGTTTCCGTTTCTGGAATCTCCATTGCACTGACTCCAGTTTCTGAACCTTTGCTGTTAGTATCCACAATTTCATCTTTCACGTTTACTTCTACTCGATCAGTTGGCTGAAGAGAAGTCACGCTTTTGATTTTAATGCTCTCTCTTTTTCTTTGTTCACGTCTGCAAGCGGTTAGGTGCTGTTTTAGGGAAGCTCTGTCCATAAACGATGTCTGGCAAATGTCACATGTGGGATTTTGAACATGTTCAGTAGCAACATGGCGCACCAGATCATGCTTATGGAAATATGCCTTTTCGCATAAATTACAAGCCCAATTTCTGGTTGTTTCGTGCGTCTTCACATGCCTATCATATATATGTGCTTGAAAACTCTTCTTACAATAGGGACATTTCTTCCTCTCTAGATCTAGACCTACTTCGGCTTTTGGAGTTTGTAACGCGTCATCAATCCATCCTGCTGAACTTCTTCGTTCTATTTGAAAATAACAAGATAATTAATTTACCGAAACCGATTTTATTCATTCATAGATTTTAATAAGACAAAAATCTTACTCAAATCATCTATTATTGCCGAATCAACTGGTTCATTCTTCTCAAGTGCCTTCTTCACACAGAATCTTTCATGAGCGAGGACTTTGTCACTTTGGTAAAATATCTTTTCACAAAGTCTACATTTTTTGCCATACTTTTCTGGCTGGTGAACCCGCATATGTTTGCGCAACATTGCTTGGTTAAAATATGTCTTATCACAATGTGGACATTTTAAATGCCTTTCCTTCATGTGGCCTTGCATATGGTTTACAATCATCTCATTCTTGAAATGCTTGTGACAAACAGGACACTCCTTCTTTGAAGGATCACTGCCAGCAATTGCGTCGGTGGGAAGAGCTTCAAACTTTGCGCTGATGTAAGTTCTCCTGCGGGGTGTGTCTGAATCTTCTAGTCGCTTCCTTCCTCGTTTCGCTCCAGTCGCAACACTTTTCCTAGGAATTCTCGCTCTTTTCGGCTTGACGATAATATCTACAACATTAAACAAATAATTTTCAATTACCAGACATCTTTATTCACTAGTAGAATTACTTAATGACTAAATTATTGTCACATACTACCTTCATCCTCTTCATCCTCAGCCCCACTCCAATTTCCATCTGATGGGTCTTCAGTCTGTAGCCCAAGTTCATCCACATCTCCTACATGACTCAAGTCATTGTCATCAACATTTTCCCCCCTCACTGTGGCATTCGTAGGAAATATGAAATAACTCTCCTCCTCTTCGTTTTCATCTGTATTATTGCTATCTTGGTGACCCAACACCACCGCATCTTCAATATGGTCTTCAACGGGGTCTACCATTGCAGGTTCAGTTTGAATTTCTTCAGCATTAGAACCATTACCATCATCTTCCTCCTCCTCACCCCTCCTCTTTCTCCGTGTATTATATCTTGGCTTCCTAGTATAATCTTCAATAATTTCTTCTTTCACAACTGGAGTACGTCTTGCTCTAGGGCCCAAAGGAGTAGATACGGAAGGGCGAGATGCGTTTGTATTTTCCGTGACAGAATACCGCATAACACGAACCACACAATCCTTCATATCTTCCTCTCCTCTTTTGCTAATTTTTGCTGAATCTGCTTCCACCTTTTCCATTGCTTTTCTTTTCATGGATGCTGGCCCAGGTCTGCTTTGTAACGGATGCTTCCGAATGCGAACCTCATTTGGACTCGAAATGTTCTTATCACTTGGGCCCGGACTTGGGTCTTTTAACACTTTCACCGGGGGTTTAGCAACCTTCGGAGGTCTTCCTCGACGACCCGGTACTTTAACAGGAGGTGGATCAGGACTTGGCTTCAATTTTATGTTTTTCTCAACATTCTTCTTACGACCAGGACCAGGCCCTGCACTACGTCCACGAGGAGGAGAATTATCATCACTTCTAATTGAAAAATCTTTAATAGACTCGCCTGAAATTGGAAATAAGATAATCAAATCAAATATTACTTAAATACATTAAAACAGATTACTCCATCAAACCATACTTTATCACACATTTAAAAACTTCCTAAACATTCAACAGTTGACTGCTTATAAAAATGTACTTACAAAATCTCAACTCCACAAAGCGTTCCACAAGCGTCAGCCGCTTTTCCAAACAAACAATCTTCCTCTCCAAGAAATCTTCCTTGGAAGGAGGCATCTTTTAAATGTTGAATGTTGAATGTGCTTATCAAACTATAACGCACACAAACAACAAACACAATGTAACGAAATTGGGTATAATCTACAAGTCACAAGTAGTTAGTTCAATAAAATTTATACATATAACTATTTAACTATCAATTATGAATAACGTCAAGAAACTTTAAATCCGAATTGCTTTTCTTTTGGATTGAACGTACGCTATAGTCGCTACACATTTGTTTACATTCTTCCGTAGACTTGTACCTTTCAAATACGCTTGGATTTCTCCTCTTCTGCTTTGATGGTGGTCGTCCTCTTCATAAATACATAACAACACAAGTTACAAGGCATTATAGAGAACCAACTTGTATGCATGGGGCATCGTGACATCGTGAGCCGATATGACAATGTCACAACTCACAGCCGCTGGCTACATACTACATGATGATCTATCTGGAATAATGTCTTTGTTTCCGAATAAATGCCAAACTAAATAGGTCTAGATTTTGTTTATGAACTATAAGATACATATAAAACTATGATAACTTAGTTTTGATAAGCATACACGTAATAATTGTATAACTTTTATTTACGGTCATTTTTTCAAACTCGCGATGCTGATTTTAAGTAATAAAATTGTTTATGAAGGAAGTGGATGATTAACATTGTAAGTCTTGATAGCTTTCGCATACCACCTAACTTCTTCCAGTACCGTGTCAATATTTTTCAACTCAAATCCATTCCTTACAACATTCCCATCCTCATCCAAAGTCTCTTGGATCATGGGTATAGTGGCATAAGCCGGAACAACAATCATTCCCAATTCAGTTAAAGTAGGGACGCAAAACACTGAGAACTCGAACAGCTCCAAAGTTGCCTGTGGAGTATGTGATGATGCCCACGGGTCGATGTCTGTATGACCAAGGAGGGAATGTGTTTAGGAGGTTGGTGAGGGCTGGAGGGATCCCACAGTTGTACTCCGAGGAGAGGATGAGAAAGCCACTTGCTCTTCGAATCCCTTCGTTTAAGTCTTTCATCCATGTTGGAGCATCGGACTCGGGGTCAGCGAAGAAGTGGAGGGGCGTTCGATTAAGTTCAATGGAGGATTGGGCAAGGGTGAGGGGATCAATTATGACGGGCTGCATGTTGTGGTTTTCGATAAGAGTCTCAATAAACTTTCGAAGCCTTTCTACCATCCGACTGGTTCGAACGGAGCCGAGGAATACGAGAATTTTGATGGGTGACATTTTATTATGAATTTTATGGGAGCAATATAACGAAATAAGGGAAATAAGTATGCAAAATGAAGGATGGGAACGACTTATCGGGCTCAGTGCCCCAAGCAAAGCTGAGTGATAGAAAAGTTTCCAATAGTTTCCATTTCAAGTGTTGAGTGGGAAGAATGCAAAAACACAAAAAACATCAACAAGTACACTTATGTATATAATATTGCGATGAAAGAAGAGGTTTGTTATTTTGTTGAATTCAGTATCACATGATTTCAAGTAAGGCTACTCATTTATGATGGGATTGTAAATTTGGCATTATAGGTTCTCCAGTTTACCTGCATCCCCAGTTTCATCCTGATACAGAACATTCATTTCCGAACCCCCTGTATCAGGTAGACACTATTGAGTCTCTGCCAGTGTGTGCGCCACTACTATTACTAGTTGGTTCAAGACTTCCAAGACTTTTTACATATTTGGCTTTAGCATCACCATCCTCATCCAAGTACAGCGTACTACCTCTGTAATGCGCCATAATTTCCTCAGTCGTTTTCCCCTTTGTCTCGTAAATGCAGAAAGTCACAAAGATAAAAGAAATTAAGCAAGACGTTCCATAAAAGAAAAAGCATGAGTGATAACCGATCCAGTTTCTAAGGGCTGGTAAGGATGCCGTCACGACGAATGCGACGAGCCAATATGTTGTAAACGTTAAAGTATTCGATATTTCTGTAAAGTGGAAGGGATGTGTGTAAAAAACAAGTGCTTCTGTATCTTATCTACCAAAAATCTAAAATAGCATTTATATCAACTTGCCCCGACAAGCTGGATGGTTAATTTCTGTTGTAAGTGTCCAAGGTACGCTTCCCATCCCAAGTGAGTATGCCGAAACGTAAATGAACAACGGCAAGTACCGGTACCCATCTCAATTTCTCTGCTGCGGAAGATTTCTTCTCGTTTAAAAAGAAGTATGTGCCTAATGCGAAAAGACATATACCTTTCACAAGGGTACCAATCTGAAGGAGTCGTTTCCTCCCGCAGCCATCTAGGAAGATTACAGTAACAACGACAAAAATTACGAGGGACAGGCCGACCACAATCGTTCCTACTTTGGGACTTACTAAACCCCCACTTGCTTTGAATATGTCGGTCGTGTAAATTGTGATGAGGGAGATTCCGGCTATTGGGAAACGAATAGACGTTTTTTACGTGGCTCTAAATTTTGGATTGAGCTAATTCGTAAACCTTAAAGCTTATACGCTTACAGAATTGCTGAAAGAAGATAAGAAGAATACTAACGATGAGCGGATGCAATACTTCTCTTGAAGTGAACTTGACTGTTTCTTCTGCTCGTTTATTTAGCAACACGTTTGACACTCGTCGGATCTTTCATGTAGTCTATAGCTCTTTTGAGCTGCTCATCAAAAACCATATAACCACTTAATGTGCAATTTACGTTTCCGTTAGGTTAACGTTTCCGATATAAAAATAGCATACGCAAATTGTATGGATCATAAATGACTCAGGGTTATGGCGAATTAATATTGCTTGCCAAACCCAAAACCAACCTGCTTGAAGGCTCTTTCACCTTCTTCCTTTTCGAACCCTTGATAATACCAAAGCATCGACTTTTCTCCATCTTCATTCCTACCTTTGTTTATCAGACACCTGACTAGACAAGACAAATGAAAAACATCGATGAATTATTGATTTTTTAATTGCAGAAAATAGCGATTGTTTAATAATTGTATACTACTTGCCTCGGAGACTCCGGCAGCCAAATAATAAGTACTGATTGCAGTGTCGGAAAGATTAGACAAGAGAAGCTGAGAGAGTACCAAGATATAAACGAGCCTATTACGTACCTGTGTAAACAATAATTCTTTTTATTCCATTTTCCTTTCATAATTTTAATTTAAATACTCATTTTTTTTAATAACAGGACACCCATAAAGATTTCCTATGATCATTAGCAACGGGACCATTCCACCCATCTTGGTTCTTAACTCGTCACAGCAAATTTCTTTCACGTAGACCGGAGCGATTGATAAAGAAGCTGCTCCAGCAAACCCTATTTCAAAGGGAATGGCAATGATATCATTAAGAAATGTATTGTTTCATCTAATTCATCATTAATGAATTAATTGAATTAGTATCGGATACGAAACCTGTAAGAAACCGTCCAGCATACATCATTGCTACTGCACCATTGTTGCTGCTTTTCAGAACCACCTTTCCTAAACCCAGCAGGAACCAGCTCACAGACAATATTATTGCGGAAATGAGCATACAATATTTTCTACCAAATCTCAGCATCGCATATCCTGAAATCGGTCCTGATATCACGGCGCCTATCTGGTAACGTGGAAGTCGGAATAAATTTTATTCTCTAAGTAATAAAAAGGAATGCAACAATGAATCGAAAGCAGTAAAATTGAAGTGAACATTTTCAATTTTACGAAAAATAGAGAGGCCATGGTGGCTTCATCGAATTTGACGGAGTCAGAAATCATATCTTCTATCGCAGGAGCAGCCCTATCATAAAAGAACATGGGGGTTTACTTTTTTGTATAAAAAAAAGAATAAAAAATTCAGAGCTAATTATATTAATGAAAGTCCTTGCCATCCAAAAACGGTTCCCATACTGAATGCTCCGAGTGTACCTAAGACAAAAACACGCTACTTTAGGAGGAAAATATGCTCACAATACAAATAGAATTTATAACGGTAATGCACGCACAGACAAATGTGCCCCAAACCTGTCCCCTGCATTTCCATAACGTGGGAACAATCGGAGCGAGATTTATTTCGGATTCAGAATCGATGATTGTTAGGTCGTCATCAGGCGTTGGTAATTGAATCAAACTCATGGCTAGGAAATAATTGTGCGAATAGGACAAAATTACAAAATTAATTGTACAAAATTCCTCTTCTCCGTTAGAGATGTCTTAGTCCATAGTCAAACGTCCTACATTTCATTACATTCTTATTGCTTTGTGGTCTTTTCGTACGATAACGATTTACAAACCTGAACTTCCTGAATTACAAATTCAAATTAATAATTTAAAATCATTTACAATCATAGTTTCTTAACAACAAGCATACATAGCTATAGACTCCTCGCCCCCCCACCCCGCATTTGATTTAGACTAACTTCTTTCACCAACCAACCCAGCAACTGAACTGACTTTCCCTCCAGTCAACAGGTTAGCATCTGTCAATTTACCTTTCACTTTTGTCATTGGTGTCTTCTTGTATATCTTTTACATTCACATTCATGCGTGCATTCTGTATTTATCAAATGATGATTTTGAAGAATTCTTTTTTATGACTGAAAATCAAGGGTTGGTTTAATTTTATTGTTCGAATCGATTGGGAAGCATTAGGAAGCAAGGTACGAACTTTTGTATATTTTGTAACGTATAGTGCATGCATGTTTTCAGTTTCATTTGAGGCCTTGTGCACCTTAAAAAATCCTCAACGGTGAAATATGGTTTAAAGTTGGAGTTGGTGTCAAACAGAATTTTGATCATAAAGAAATTGTATGTAAACCTATCACGCTATGCCACTATACTATTGGAGAGATATGTCATCATTGTCCACGTCAACATAACGCCAATTTTCCATGGCTGGTATAGCACAGCAGTTAGTTTTACGTTGGCATTCAACTCCTTACAAACTTTATTGGCTGGACAATAGCATACTGTCTAAAAAATTATTTAATAAGTAATCAATATCCATATAACCATTATCTCCACCTTAATTTCTTTAAAGACATGAAACCAATAATTAAAATTCAATTCATAAATCGTTCACAATGCATAAAAGGACTATGACGTACTATGAATTGTAGAGTGTTTCTTGTCCACCCTGATGCGACCCGGAAGAATTTTACCTTGAGACTTTCTTTCTACAGAGTTCTTTACTACTTCATCAGCAGAAATGCAAGTCGCATTCTCAACACATTCTGCACGGCACATACCAATCATGGGTAAGAAGAAATCACACGAGTCTATACAATACAATCATAATCTTACATGACCGGATGGAAAAAATGAAATAAAATGGAGAAAGTTAAGAAAATAAATGTAATTTCTACTAACTAGGATAATTTCTTCCATCATCCTCCTTTCCATCCCGAACTACTCCTAACATGCACTTATCCCCGTATTTGTATTGGTGACCAACCTCCCAGTTTCTTAACTCTTCATCAAGAACCAAAGTATAGTTTGTGTAGTAGTGTCGGGAAATATACGTCTTCATACTCATCGGATCCTTTTCGGAACCATACATTGCATACCTGCCCACACTGGACTGCCTACATCTACATTTCCCACTAAAACACTCCAGTAGCAATCGTTGGTTACACACAGCTTTACTTTCGAAATTGATCCAAACACTGTTCCATTCTTCCATTATTTTTGCCATAGACAATTGCAAATATGAGTAGTCTTCAGGCCCTAGATTCGTCTAGATAATAGTGTGCAAGTCTCCCATAATGTTTTTTTGCTAGAAACTCTTGCTTTCTATACATTCTTGCTTTAAAAAAATTGTAGCAAATGAATTACATACTTGTCCTGGTATCCCATTTGATGCGTACTTCATAGTGTCATTTGCTGCAACTTTGAACATCTCTTGCCAAAACATTGTCTCA